>CALNHX010008552.1:0-59408 GCA_940337035.1 Agriotes lineatus | reverse complement strand
TGCCCATTGTACCCCTCATCCTTACTTACCTTTGAAGGCTTACACTTCACCGACTAGCTCAAGATACGGTTTCTTATCAGGGTTTAACAATTGTGGGATTTTTAGTTCGTTTCACTTTCATATAAAGGTAAAAGTTCATTAATCAGAAGAAATGGGCGCCATAACTTTATTTAAAAAGTTTTAAATTCAATAAGTTTACAAAGGTTACGTATTCTTTCTAACAGTCCACAAATCAATTGTTATGCATTAGAGGCTTATACCTTTCTAATTTTAATACACATTATGTAATTATTTAGCAAGTTTTATTCTTCTCTGACAAGTTAGAATTTGTTCTAATAAAACGTTAGGATTAATGAATCTATCAGTATCTAGGAGATTTCTTATACCTATTTAATTAATAACCTCCGGTTCGTAAGATGAAAATATAAAGAGCTCTCTATACCCTCGTATTTCTCTTTCCTAGGTCTTAATTACGATTAATGATCGGTATTTAGTTTAATTGTTATCATTCCATGTAGTATAAGAAAGGTCCTTTATGAAAAAAAAACTTATTATTTGACAAGTGACCCAAAAACCAACTTGACAGTCACAGAACGATTTAATCTCACTTCAGGCCACATCACCTGGTAAGTAACTATTGTTTTTACTTGAAACTAATCTGTTATTGAATATTCTTAAGGCTTACGCCCTAATTTAATTATATTTAAGCTATGACGCGGGTTTAAGTCTAACTAACGATATTAAACCCTTTCAGGACTAACATACGGTTAATGCAGAGAACCCTTGAACCTGGACCTCTCCATCTGCCAACATTAACTATGAAGAACTCCTCATCGAACCAAAGAAGTTGCCCTTGACTGGTGAGTGATCTCCTAACTGGTTATAGATTTCTAATTGCGTCCTCTCTTTTCCTTATCGCTCGTAACTTATCGACACACTTCTCCATGGCGAATATACAACTGACCAGAACTGGCGTCAAATGAAAAAGACCGACGAGCTGGTAGTCAAAGAGGAAGCCCTAAGAGCTGGTGGTCAAAGAGGTGACACTAAGAGCTGAATCAAGGAAAACCCTCTATTACGATTTGTATGTATTAGTTTGCTGTCTACCTACCAGTTATATAATAACTGCCCTTTTCAGAAAGAAAATGTTTGTGGAATTTATCCTATCTGCCTGAAAAATTATTATGTTTTAATACTATGCTGTATGAGTTAAATAAAGGCTTACTATTGTCTGCTTGTATCCTTTCTAAGCTAGGATTTTCAATTTGCTTCGCTTCTGTATAGAGAAGCGCCCTTTTGCTTTCTCAATTAAACAGGAAGTAATAATTTTTGTTATTTATTGTTCTTTTATTAACGTAACCATGGGCCTTCTAAATTAAATTTCAAAAAGGGTAGGCAACCCCTCCTACTGGTCTTGCGCTTAAAGTTGCCTATCTATTAGGATTAATTAATATTGAACGATATTCCTGTAGAAGCTACGATATGTACTGCTACACTATCTCCCTTCTAGAATTAATAAGAAAATTGAAATCCTCCCCTTTAGACAGTTGGCTAAAGTTATTATAACACCCTTTTTACTTCCTTTTACAATAAAGGAAGTATTGGATTCACCCCAAAAATTCGAAATTGAGTTTTCAACAGATCTTCACGTTTTCGAGTCCCCTGATCCCAAAAAACATATTTTTTTTCATTGGTCTGTGTGTCTGTCTGTGTGTCTGTCTGTGAACAGAATATCTCAAAAACGAAAAGAGTTATGGCGTTAAAACTTCATATATAAGTTTTGTGTACTATGTAGATGAGACAGCAAGCTTTTGAAGAAAATCGCATAACCGGAAGTAGGTTTACTCTTGTGATTTTTGAGTTTTTTTCGATTTTTTCAAAAACGGCTCTAACGATTTTTTTTAAACTTTACATTTTTACTAAATTTTTAATGTGTATTGATGTGGAATAGGTGATTTTTCAGTTGAATACTTCAAAAGTGGGTTTCTTTTGTTTTTTTTCTATTTTTTTTATTAACTCCTATTTTAAATGGAACACCCGGTATATTATTACATTTTTGAATTCACCTTAAAATTCTAGAGAAATTTTGTCTCTTCCACTAACGCTCTATTTTGTACCGTTTTTGTAGAATTTGTAATTTTTGAAGATTTTTGACAAATGGTTAAAAATTAAAAATGAAATTTTTGACTAATTATAAGAACACAGTAAAAGGAAGTTGTGTGAGTGTATCACACCAGATTTTTAATATTTGCTAATACATTAACTTTAAACAATCTTTCTTAATAACATTGATTATTCATTATCTATGTACACTAATACCCTATCTTTTAAACTAAGTTATTACAATCTATGAACTCTAACTATTACCACTGAAGTTACTTCAAGTTACTTTTCTAATCTTAATTGTCCATAACGAAATCCAATGTATCTAGAATTCCATCATTTATTTCCTTTCCAGATATGAAACATTTCTGTAAATTCTTTTTAAGAAAAGGAATTAGCTTTGGAGGCATAGTCCATTCTATAAAGCTACTTTTTATTTTGTCTGTTTTTCTGCAGAAGTAATTGTTAACCTCTTGCATTTAACAGCTAATTATTAACTTTACACTTTGAGTAAAGTAATTTAATAGATAACTAAGGACAGCACCTCATAGGACACTACCTAAAATTCAAGATCTTCAGTCATGCGAGACTGGAGTCTTTAAAATAATAAACCGCACCTCATAGGACACAGTTTCGCTGAGGAGTGCTATGCCACAACTCAATGACATCAAGTTAGAAAAGTCGTTCGGTTATACAACCTAATCCTTTTGAAATAATATCTTTGGCAATTAACAAACTACTTAATTATACCTATTTATTTACAAGCTTAAACGAAACCTCATAATTCTTCCTCTATCAAATCTGGTTGACTACTGGATCCAGGTTTGATATCTTTTACATGCCAGATTCCTAAATTCCTACCGTCCAAATCTACTAACTTGTACGTTACAGAACCTGTGACTTCGGCTACCTTCGCTTTTATAAATTTCGGAGCTAATTTCTTTGCAAAACCTTCTTTCGCATTTGAAAGTACCATGTTACGTTTCCAGACTATGTCACCCTTCTTGAAATGTAATGACCGTTTTCTCAGATTATAATAATGCTTATTCCTTTCATAGGCTTGATTAAGACATTGTATTACCTCACTATAAATAGGAGATAGTTGATTGACATCTTTAACTAACTGTTCGCGTGTTTCTAATGATATGTCCTCCTTTGTTAAATTTTCTAACCGACCATAATAATCACCGTGAGCAGGAACAGTTCGGCCAAAATTTAAAAAGGATGGAGTATAGCCCGTAACTTCACTAACAGCGTTTCTTATGGCATGTGCTATCTTATAAATTTGAGCATCCCATATTCTATGATTTTTTTTTTATATAAGAGCGTAATGCAGTAGTAATGATTCTATTCGTACGTTCGACCGGATTTACTTGCGGATGATAAGAAGCGTTATACCAAACCTTTTGTACTTTATACTTTTCTACTAACTTCTGAAAAAGTCCACCTATGAACTGAGGTCCATTATCACACATAATGATTTGAGGAACTCCAAACATTAAAAAGACATCATTTTCTAGAAACTTAACGATAGAAGAGGCGGTTGCTTTTCTAAGTGGTTGTACTTGCACAAACTTAGTAAACCAATCAGTTACTACTAGAATAGAAGTGTAACCTTTCGTTGATCTTGGTAAAGGACCAATTAAATCTATTGAAATCAGCTGGAATGGATATTTAATTTTCATTTGATTTCCCATTAACCCGGGACGAAGTTGAGAAGACGACTTACTGGCTTGACATATATCACATTTTCTGACATACTTAGCGATATCTGCTTTCATCTTAGGCCAATAATATATTTCAGCTATTTTTCTAAAGGTCTTAAAAGATCCTAGGTGACTTGAGGTAGGTTCGTCATGAAATTGTTGTAATATATCTAACCTTTTAGCTTTAGGAACAACTATCTTCCATTCTATTAAATTAGACAAGATATCATGTTTATTGCTAATGTACTTATATAAAATGTTATCTTCTACTCTCCACAAGGGATAATTCTCTGGATGATCTTTTATTCTACTAATCATACTTTTATACCACGGACATAAATCTGTTTCCTCTAACGTCATCATGCTAATATTAACAACAGGAATAGGATTTCGGGATAAAGCATCTGGAACAACATTGAATTTTCCTTTACGATGTTCTATTTCAAAACTATATTGTGACATCCTAGCCGTCCAACGAGCTAATCTACCTGTAGGTGATTGTAATTTATGTAGCCATAAAAGAGCATGGTGATCAGTAACAATTTTGAAATGAGTAAGTTCAATATAAGGACGGTATTTTTCTATACCAAATAAACATGCTAAACACTCTTTTTCAGTTACCGAATAGTTACGTTCTGCACTAGTCAAAGACCGACTGGCATAGGCAATAACTCTTTCTTCTGACCCTTCACCTTGTAGTAAAACCGCGCCTACACCTACGTCACTGGCATCACATTGTATAATAAACATTTTATTGAAATCTGGACTACTTAATATGGGAGAAGAAGTTAATAATTTCTTAAGTTCTTGAAAAGAAGACTCGGCTCGCTCATTCCATCTAATAGATTTCTTTTTCTGATGGCCTTTAATTAAATCTAACATAGGAGAAGCTAATGTTGAAAAATTTGGAACAAATCTCCTATACCAGCTAGCCATTCCCAAAAATCTTTTTACTTCTGTGGAATTCTTTGGAGTAGGAAAAGAAACTATTGCTTCCACTTTGGACGGATCTGTTCGCAAACCATCTCCATCAATTAGGAAACCTAGATATGTCAATGAAGGTCTACAAAATTCACATTTTTCAATATTGATAGTAAGTCCCGCATTCTTTAATCGATTGAAAACCTGTTCTAACGTGTTTAAATGTTCTGAAAATGTCTTAGAAATAATTATGACGTCGTCCATATAAACAAATACATTATTCAATTCTGGACCAAAAATATTATCCATTAGTCTCTGTAAAGTTTGAGCGCTGTTATTAAGACCGAAAGGGAGAACTTTAAATTCAAATAATCCTCTACCAGGAACCGTAAAAGCAGTTTTTTCACAACTATCTGGGGAAAGTGGTACTTGCCAAAATGCTTTCTGAAGATCAATTGAACTTAAAAACCTAGCATCTTGTAATCTATCGAGAATACCATTAACATAAGGTAAAGGGTATGCATCTCTCTTAGTAACCTTATTCAATTGACGACCATCAAAACAAAATCTTAATAAACCATCTTTTTTCTTAACCATGACAATAGGAGAATTCCATGGCGAAAAAGATTTTTGAATTACCTCTAACTTTAACATTTCATCAATTTCTTTATTTACTGCTTCTAGCATAAGAGGTGACATTGGATAATATCTTTGTTTAATGGGTTTAGCATCACCGGTATCAATGCGATGAACTACCATATTTGTACTACCAAGCTTAGGACCACTAATTTCTTGAAATTTATCTATAACTACTTCCAAACCACGGATCTGTTCTGGAGATAGATCTTCCCTTGCTAAAATGACTTTATTTAAACTATTCATGCCCGAAACTTGAAATTGACCTGACCGAAAATCTGTAATATTCAAATTAAACACATAGCAACTATCAACTCCAAGAGTAAGAGAAGCCGAAATAGTATTGGAAACTAAACAATTAACAATTCTAGTTATTCCTTCTATAGTTATCGGTAATTCTACTATTCCCATAATAGATTGGTAATTTCCATCAGCTGTTTGCAAGTTCATATGTATTCCAGGCTTGGTTAAAGGTAATTTAAGCTGATTAATCAAAAATAAACCCTGCCTGCCTATTATAGTTTGATTAGCACCAGTATCTAAAAGAGCTAACAATGACATGTTTTTAATTTTAACCTTAATAAAAGGACGATTATCTTTATGATTATGTGAAAACGTATAATTAGCTTGAGAACTTTTACAAAATTGTGAGACTTTTTTTAACCATTCATTCCATTTCAATTTTTCAGCCCTTAGAATTGTTGGACTTAAGCTTCGCGGACTGCGGACGATGCTTGTCTCTGTTCGTTTTTTCGAAATTGACCTTTACATTTATCGCAATTATTAGAATTAACATTGGGATTCCCACAAATGTAGCAGAAGAAGGTACGTTCTTTATTGCATTTATGATAGGTGTGACCTTTTTCATTACAATTCCAACAAGTTACATTCGTAAAATTTCTTATAAACTTTCTAGATGATACTTCTCTCTTATCAGCATTGGTTAACTTATTTGACAACTTGTTACCAATAGTAGAGGAATGAATTTGACGTTTTACTTGAGCTTGTACTTTATATGCTAAGTCAGGTTCTAAAGGTGTTTTAACTAAGGAAAAATTTGGTCTAAATTTTTTATTTCTTTCTTTCGTCTCTTCTAAATCTCGACAGTAATCAATAAGTGAATTTATGCTAATGACTTGGGTTAACGTAAGGTGACTACTATAATAAGGTTGCAAGTTTTTCCTAATATATTTTAACTGAATATCTTCACTGGGAACTGAGTTTAATCTATTGAACAAATTTATCATAACCGCTATGAAGATGTGAGGACGTTCATCTACACCTTGTACTCGAGATCGAATTTCATCCCATAATGCTTCATCGTAATCACTAGGTAAATAATGTCTTTTTAGTAATTCTACTATTTCTTTCCAACTCCCTATCTTACTTCTAATTGACCTGAACAAAATTAGTGCTTGATCCTCAAACAAATCTATTGCTTCTAAGAATAACTGTTAATATGACAATTTTCTGGCCACTCTTAGTTCTTCTACCCGTTCTAAGAATGAGTTAACACCTTGACTAGCTGTATTACCTGAGAACTTAATATTCCACTTGGATACACTAACTGAATTCATTACAAAACCTGTTTGATAATTGTATGACGGAGCTTGTGATATATTTAAATTTTTCATTCTCTCTGTGTATTGATTCATTGGTTCCGAGATATCAAATTCTACCTTTCGACTATTAATGTTAGGTGAACTATGAGATGGTTGATTAATTGTTTCTGTTGGTAACTCATAATTAATGTTAGGTAACGGATCTGTACTTCCTACTGGCAGTTCTATTTTAACATCACTTTGATTATGTTGTCCTGAATGATCCAACACTGCTACCAAATCATTGAATCGCATAGCATCATCCTCAGCTACTTCTGAAATTGTTACTGATAATTCTAACCATTGATCTTTGAGGTGAGTCCATTTAGTTTTAACTTGATCATCTACTGAAGTCGCGATATATTCTAACCTACGATATAAATGTTGTAGTTTGGTAGTTAATCTATCATAAGTAGCTGATAACGGTTTATCTTCAAAGTTCTGCGCTAATGTTCTAAGATATTTTATTCTGTTACTGCAAAAATCTATTTCTTGAGAAACCTCCAAAGCAACTGGTAAATATGTGGAACTTTTAGATACATCACACTTCTCTATATTCAATTGTGTTCTTAATAATTTCCTTTTTTCCTCCACATTCCTATTTTCAGTATTGATATTTCTAGTAACCAACTCCCAATCTAATTCATCTGAGGCTAAATAATTTACTTTTATCATATTGATTTAATTACTATGCAATTAATGAACTGTATGATCGAATACAATGCAACCTATTAGTAATTGTTAAATTCCGGAACTATACCTTTTATGATAGTGAAGCGTTAAATTTTCTTTTAATTGAAATGGTCCCTTTTACTCGAGCCTCCACGTTGCGTCGCCACTTCGTGTACCCCTCATCCTTACTTACCTTTGAAGGCTTACACTTCACCGACTAGCTCAAGATACGGTTTCTTATCAGGGTTTAACAATTGTGGGATTTTTAGTTCGTTTCACTTTCATATAAAGGTAAAAGTTCATTAATCAGAAGAAATGGGCGCCATAACTTTATTTAAAAAGTTTTAAATTCAATAAGTTTACAAAGGTTACGTATTCTTTCTAACAGTCCACAAATCAATTGTTATGCATTAGAGGCTTATCCCTTTCTAATTTTAATACACATTATGTAATTATTTAGCAAGTTTTATTCTTCTCTGACAAGTTAGAATTTGTTCTAATAAAACGTTAGGATTAATGAATCTATCAGTATCTAGGAGATTTCATATACCTATTTAATTAATAACCTCCGGTTCGTAAGTTGAAAATATAAAGAGCTCTCTATACCCTCGTATTTCT
Organism: Agriotes lineatus; assembly: GCA_940337035.1. NCBI lineage: Eukaryota > Metazoa > Arthropoda > Insecta > Coleoptera > Elateridae > Agriotes > Agriotes lineatus. The sequence goes on along the minus strand of CALNHX010008552.1, from coordinate 51,151 downwards.
CTTTCCTAGGTCTTAATTACGATTAATGATCGGTATTTAGTTTAATTGGTATCATTCCATGTAGTATAAGAAAGGTCCTTTATGAAAAAAAAAACTTATTATTTGACAAGTGACCCAAAAACCAACTTGACAGTCACAGAACAATTTAATCTCACTTCAGGCCACATCACCTGGTAAGTAACTATTGTTTTTACTTGAAACTAATCTGTTATTGAATATTCTTAAGGCTTACGCCCTAATTTAATTATATTTAAGCTATGACGCGGGTTTAAGTCTAACTAACGATATTAAACCCTTTCAGGACTAACATACGGTTAATGCAGAGAACCCTTGAACCTGGACCTCTCCATCTGCCAACCTTAACTATGAAGAACTCCTCATCGAACCAAAGAAGTTGCCCTTGACTGGTGAGTGATCTCCTAACTGGTTATAGATTTCTAATTGCGTCCTCTCTTTTCCTTATCGCTCGTAACTTATCGACACACTTCTCCATGGCGAATATACAACTGACCAGAACTGGCGTCAAATGAAAAAGACCGACGAGCTGGTAGTCAAAGAGGAAGCCCTAAGAGCTGGTGGTCAAAGAGGTGACACTAAGAGCTGAATCAAGGAAAACCCTCTATTATGATTTGTATGTATTAGTTTGCCGTCTACCTACCAGTTATATAATAACTGCCCTTTTCAGAAAGAAAATGTTTGTGGAATTTATCCTATCTGCCTGAAAAATTATTATGTTTTAATACTATGCTGTATGAGTTAAATAAAGGCTTACTATTGTCTGCTTGTATCCTTTCTAAGCTAGGATTTTCAATTTGCTTCGCTTCTGTATAGAGAAGCGCCCTTTTGCTTTCTCAATTAAACAGGAAGTAATAATTTTTGTTATTTATTGTTCTTTTATTAACGTAACCATGGGCCTTCTAAATTAAATTTCAAAAAGGGTAGGCAACCCCTCCTACTGGTCTTGCGCTTAAAGTTGCCTATCTATTAGGATTAATTAATATTGAACGATATTCCTGTAGAAGCTACGATATGTACTGCTACAAGGTGGAGCCATTTACTTCAGGAATTTGACTTGGAGATTAAATTTAGGAAAGGCGAGAAGATGCAGCACGTGGATGCATTGAGTAGATCTCCAGTGGAAGCAGCCACGGACACGATGGAAGAAATCTACGAACAACGTCTGGAGGTTTACAATATAATGCCAGAAGAGGAGTGGGTTTTGTTAATCCAGAGCAGCGATCATAAGTTACAAGAAATAATAAGAGTGCTCAAGTTACCGAATAGTGAGCGTGACAAAGACGAAAAACAGGTTGTTCAAAAGTACAAGTTACGTAACGGACGATTAGTGCGCGAAGTTACTGTAAACGGGAAAATACGAGAACTTTTTGTAATCCCGACTAGCATGCGGAAAAGTACGGTAATTAAATTCCATGATATGGCGGGTCATTTTAGTGTGGAGCGAACAGTGGATTTAATATTAAGAAATTATTGGTTTGCTGGACTGAGGCATTACGTCAAACAGCACATTCGTTCGTGCGTAGAATGCTTGTTGGTAAAAATACCTGGAGGTAAGCAAGCGGGAGAGTTGCACCCGATACCTTCTCCGAAGAGGCCGATGGGAAGAGTCCATTTGGACCATCTAGGCCCCTTTTTAAAAAGTGCGCGAGGGAACGCCCACGTTGTGGTGGTAATTGATGCTCTCACACGTTTTATTAGACTTTATGCGGTGCCGAGCACAAAAACGAGCAGTACATTGAAGTGTTTGCGCGATTTTGTGAACGATTTTGGTCTACCAGCGATGATTGTGACGGATCGCGGGACCAGCTTCACAGCTGACGGGTTCGAACAGTATTGCGCGAGTAATGTGATACGTCACGTGCTAAATAGCACAAGACATCCTCGAGCGAACGGAGTCTGCGAGCGGGTGAATAGGACCGTTACGCCGGCGATTTTAACAAAAATGAAAACGGAGCGAATGTGGGACAGTTGCTTAAAAGAAGTACAACGGGACGCGAATAGTGTGGTAAATAAAATTACAGGGAAAACGCCATTCGAAGCATTGTATGGGTTTCAAGCTAACTTTCACGATGGTGCTTTACGGGAATTCGCGGGAAACAATGACGATTACGTATTACCAGCGAAGTTACAGGACGAAGTGCGTGAAAAGGTTACAAACGAGCAGATAAAATATAAGGAGCGGTTTGACCGTAAACGGTATAAACACGAAGGGTTTAACGTCGGGGACATTGTTTACGTGCGTTCTCCGCCAGTTTCCACTGGGGAACCTGTAAAAACACAAAGAAAATATAAGGGTCCATACACAGTGACCGGAGATTTAGGGAATGACACTTATAGGATTAATACAGTGGCAGATGGTGCAAACAGGAACTTCACGACCCAAGTGCACGTGTCAAGGTTAAAAGTGTACAAAAATCCAGTGGAGAATGGAAGCGGAGAGGAGGAATCTACGAGCGAACTAGAAGAACCTATCCGGATTAGTGGAGGCAAGAAACGTGACAACGTCGCATGCGGGGAGGACGAGAGCGAGGTCAAGGTCGCCGCTTCAAGGCGAGCAACGCGAAATTCCGAAGTGGGTCAAACAACATCAGGTGCTGTAACGGTGGCAGCGAGACCGGTTAACCTTCGAACGAAGCGAGAGGTGGGGAGGCCATTGCGGTTCAAGGATTACGTGTTGGAGGGAGGCGGAGATCAACGAGGACATCCGAGCTTTTCCCAAGCAACGAACCAGGAGGTCGTAAAATCAGGAATGGCCGAATGATAAATATTTTAAATTCAGCGTTTCGCGGGTGAGTGCTACGGAAGTGAACGTGAACAAAACAAGGAGGTTTTGAGCGTGTGGACACCGTTGTGGTGTTTATTACGTTGTTACAAATAAGGACACAGAACAAGTTAAGAACTTAGCTATCTAATATCGATGTGTTAGATGTGCCCCCTTATTTTTATATTTTTTCGTAATAAAGAATATTGTCTTAAAGTGGTGAGAAAATATATCTTTAACAAATGATATAATTAAATCTTGATTGGGGTTAAAAATTTCAAACATTATTAATAAATTTAATTGAGACAATGCGAGAAGAGATTTTGGTATTGATTGAATATGTTAATTTAATAGTTACATAAAATTTTAATAAAATACAAGCCAAGGTAACGATTGACAAATGTGTTATAATGATAATGTGAATTGTTAAATTGTAAATAATGGATAATTTAAAATATGTAAGGGTGCAGTAAGAATACTATCCAACCAGAACAAGTTTTTGTTTAAAAATTAGTTACATAAAACAACTCATAAAAACATGTACGTATTTGAGATATGATAATTTTGGAAGAATAAAAATCGAATCTCTTCCTTAATTTGTGTAATTTTTGTACTTACAAATTAAGAAAAGGCTTAAAACAAATCTCCGAGGTGAAGGTCAAATAAAATATTAAAAATTGGAAAGAATATTGTGATATTGTGTAATAAGAAGAGCTACAGATACAAGTAATTGGAAATGGAATAAAGGACTTAATACTAGTTAATGGAATTTGGATTTATTCATACGTACAAGACATAAGAAGAGGTATTTTACAGTTTATAATCTGATTTGGATATTTGGTGTATGTTGTTTGAGACATTAGATTATCTGCAAATAAATGGAACAAAGTTAGATTTTTTTTTTATTAATAGTCCACCAGTTCAACACTTTACAGTGTTATTCATGGTTTCGTTAAAAGAAAATGTTTGACTTCGACTGTTTTTGGATTAAAATGTTTCCAGGACTATTGGCACTTGTCACCATTGTTAACGCTTCACTGAACGGTCTCATTCACTAACACTGTCACCGTCGTCTGTGCTTGATGAAATATCCTGAGGTAACTTCCTTTTCAGGCGTCGATGTATATTCTTTTGTCCGAGTACTCTGAAAATGTCGTTATCGTTGTTCTTCAGGTTTGCGATGAAATTTTTAGTGAGTTTTTTTATAAATTGGTCGATGGTGCTTATACCCAGTTCGTTGTGAATTTGACTGTTACGCACGTACCACGGGGCATTAATTGCTATTCTTAGAATTTTATTTTGAAATGTTTGTATTTTCTTATAATTGGTTTTCGATGTAGCACTCCATACTGGACACGCGTAGGTTACTACTGGCCTAAGTAGGGTTTTATAAAGGGGAATTGTGCACTCTTTGCGCAAAGGTGAATTTCGATTGATCAGTGGGTAGAGTAGTCTGAGTCTGTTGTAACCCTGATTAAGTTTATTATTAATGTGGTGACTCCATGTTAATCTTGTGTCCAGATTCACTCCAAGGTACTTAACTGCTTCGTTTTTTGGATTCCACGAAATATTCTTATCATGTATGTAAATACCAGGGTGGTCTGTGATTCGCTTCAGAGTGAAAATCTTGGTTATGCATTTAGCTGGATTTAGCGTTATGCACCATTTGTCCAACCAATTTTCCAGTGTGTTGATGGCGTTTTGTAGGCAATCGATGGCTGTAAGAAGATCTTCGTTTTGGGTGAATATGGCAGTATCATCGGCAAATAGAGCCATTTGACTTAGTTCTAAGTTAGGCATGTCGTGTATATAGATGTTAAATAGCGTTGGACCGAGTACGCTGCCCTGGGGTACACCTGCGCGAATGGATTTTGTGTCTGAGACTGTATTGTTGATCCGTACTGCATACGTTCTGTTTTCCATAAACGAAACTAGGTAATGGGGTATCGGTAAGTGTAGAAGCTTGTACTGTAAACCTTGTAGCCAGACTTTATCGAAGGCTTGTGTGATATCTAAGAAAGCTGCTGCCGTGTAGTGTTTGTTTTCATATCCGTGCTCAATAATTTCTACGACCCTTTGTAGCTGTTGTACTGCGGAGTGGCCTTCTCGAAATCCGAATTGAATTGCTGGTACTATGTGGTGTTCGTTCAGAGAAGAATTGAAACGTTTAAGAATAACTCTTTCGAATAACTTAGACAAAACTGGAAGCAGGCTGATGGGGCGATAGGAACTACAGGTTTGCTTATTCTTTCCTGGTTTGTGGAACATAACAATGTGCGCATATTTCCATCTGTTAGGAAAATAGCTCAACCTTAAACAGGCATTGAAGAGCGTGGCTAAGAATGCTAGTGCCTTCTTGGTTAGGTTTTTAAGGATGATATTCGTTATTAAGTCCGGACCAGGTGCTTTCTTTAATGGCATTAATTTTATGTATTCTTTAAGTTTATGGGTTGTGGTGGGTTGATTAAAGTCTGTTGCTATGGGTAGGTGTGTTTCAACGTATGAGGTTGTTCGCTGTGTATGTAGTCTATTCTCTTCTGTAATTATGGGGGTAAAAACATTTTCTAGATAGTTTGCAAATAATCTGCATTTGTCTTCGCCAGAGCTGCACGTGCTATTCGGTGTTATTAAGGTTAGTATAATTTCTGTTTGTCGAGTAATATTCTTAGTGGCTTTCCATAAGTCTAAGTTGTTTGGTTCGATATTTTATAAGTTTTTTCTGTATATATAAATTCTATACTTATCAATTTCACGTCTAATTTGATGTGTTAAATTGTTTAGTATATTTTTAAGCGTCGGATCTCTGCTTCTCTGCCATTGCCTTCTTGTTCTACTTTTTTCCTTAATAAGCTTGATTATGTAGGTTGGTGGAATGTTTATATTATTTGTTTTCCTGGTATTATGTTGATGAGTTGCAGCTTGGACGGAATCGTCGATTGTTTGAGTAAGTGTTCCTACAAGCGTATCAATTTCTTGTGCGTTGGTTATTTCAACTGGGTTGGTCAGTTGTGTGTCTAATGTTTCTTTGAATTGCTCCCAATTGATATGTCCTTTTATCATTCTTGGAATAGATGGTCTAAGTAATGGTTCCGAGTTAAATGTTATCAGTACTGGCAGATGGTCAGAGTCGAGTTCTGGTATCACTGCCTGTTGTATAGGGGCATTGAAGTTTTTTCCAAGTACAATGTCCAATATATCGGGCTGATGGTCATCTCTGTGCGGGTAATATGTGTATTCATTTGGGGCGTTAATCTGTATTTGATGTTTTGCTGCTAGGTCGTTAAGTTTGCTGCCGTTTGGATTGTTGGTGCGACATCCCCATAAGGTACTTTTGCTGTTCAGGTCCCCTATGACTAGTGTTGGCGCCGTCGTATTAAAAAGGTTTTGTATGTCGCTTTCGATTAAACGCTTGTTTGGTTGTTTGTAGGCTGAGGTTATTTTAAATGAATTTAGATTGGTAACGCTAAAGGTGATTGATATTGTTTCAAGATTTCTAATGTTGATGTCAATAGGCGTAGTGTGTTGTATATTCTGTTTTATGAGTATTGCTACCCCGCCCCATGCTGTTACGGATGATCTGTCTTGTCGGTAGATTTGATATCCTTTTACTTTAAATGTTTCGTTCTCTGTTAGGTGCGTTTCTGTAATGCACGCAACATCGACGTTATATCTTGCCAAAAAGGAAATAAATGTAGATCTCAGTGTCTTAATACCATTTGCATTCCAATTGAGGATAATGATGTTTTTGATATTTTGTCTTGAGTTAGACATTAAGGATGTTAGGAAGAATATGTGTTAATATGTAGGATTTGATTTGTGGTATGTAGGGAGTTATAAGTTCTTTGATGAATTGAAGGATACTATCGATGTTTAGAGGAAAGGATTACATGGTTGAATCTTCATTTTGATGTTTTACCTGGGTATTTTGTTGTGCGGCTTGGCTATATGATGTTGTGGGATTAACGCGGGATGAAAGGAATTGTCTGGGTAAAATTTTTGGGTTTCTTATAGTTGTTCGTTGTTGTTGGAGTTCTAAGTGATGCGGGCATCCCCTGTAGCTGGCTGGATGGTCACCCCCGCAGTTTACACATCTAGGGGGGTCGCTGTGTATTTTTTTACACTGCTTAGGTGGATGGTCCTCTTTGCACTTTACGCAGCGTGGCTTGGCTGCGCAATAGTTTTTAGTGTGCCCAAATCTCTGGCATTTGTGGCACTGAGGGATATTGGGTGTTTTTTTTCTTACTTCGACCATTACGATCGAGTGAAATATTGTTTTAACATCGAAAATTTCCTTAGCTGTTTCATTCGATGTTAGGATGACTGCACAAATAGGTAAAGGGCGTTTTTCTTTGGTTATTAAACGGGTTACGCTTTGTACAGGTAATTTCCTATCTAAAAGTTCTTTTTTAACTTCTTCGTCTGTTAGAGATATGGGCACGTTTTTGATAACTACTGATAAAGGTTTTTCGTTTGGGTTTTGGAACGTGTGGAATTGGATTGAATTATCCATGTAAAATTTAGTTAATTTGAGGTTAGGTTTACTTTTAGATACTTACTACTGTAAGATGTTGTAAATATTCTGTCTTCTGTGATTTTTCTGATATCTGCTATTATTTCTTTGTGGTTGTCGGCATTGTGGATGAATATTGGGGGCACTTTGATTGTTTTTACTACGTTAGTACTTGTTTGACTAGTAGATGTTTCCTGGTTGTCTGCATTGCTCTGAATGGATAACGGATAATATGGGTTGTTTTTAATAAGGTTATCGGAATTCCATGTGTAACGTTTGATCACTTCGTTTATAGGAGGTGTTAACTGATCGATTTTGCGTTTTGCATTATTGTCTACCATTGTTTTTACCCTCAGCCCCGTAGGGCCGAGTAAATTGAGATATTTCGCGTTGTTTAAAGCTGTTTTGGTTACACACACACACTTGATATTAGAAGTATTTTATTTTCAAGTTAGCGATAAGGCGCGATGAATTTAAGGCACACTGTGATAATGCGACCTCGCTCTTCGACCGCTCGCGCGGAACTAAAGTTAGAATTGGAATTTATCAAAAGAAAGAAACTTACCAGGATTTGAATCGTGTGGTGGAGACATCTAAAAGGGGCGACAGCTGTGACTTGGACATCTAGAAGGAGTAGTAACGTTTGGGAGGAACAGTGCTTTCCAGTAGGAGCCAGGATAGGATTTTGATGGCAGGGTAGTTAACGTGACTTAACAGAACCAGAGGGATGTTGCAGGAATGTACGGCGGTGACATCCAGGAGGTGACAGGACTGGAATTGAAGATTTAAGCAGTTGGTTTGACAGATCGAAGGAAATTGAAAGGATTCATGTACAATCGTCCACAGAACTAATGTCACCCCGAACGCCAGCTTGGCTATTTCGATAGGCAACACATTTAACGTCACTTGACCGAATGTTTCCTAGAGGGTAGTACACACAAAGCGTGTCACCGGAAAGCAATTAGGCAGAGAGAAAGTAGACATTTTAGAAGCAAATCCTTCCTTTTAGTATTTCGGTGGTGAATCACACGGGGTTACAGTTTATTTGTATTAAGCAGATTTTATTTCACTGCTGTTGTTAATATTATTTGTTATTTATAAAATGTAGAAACAAGACATGAAGTCATTCAGGTTGAATATAAACTTTAACAGATATTGATTAATGAAATTGTTGAAGAGTTTAAAGATTTTCGTTTATTGTTAAACGTTTTAAGTGATTGAGAATCACCATCGCTACCATCTTCCCGAAGTTTAATTTAAAATTAAAATAGTTTTTTCTACCGCTAAAGGCACAACACTGGAAACCTAGATTTGACAAACAAATATTTATCTTGTTTTCACAATTTGAAACACAATTTAGTAGAAACTTGAAAAATAAGAAATAATTTAAATTGTTCTACTTGAGGAACGTGAAAATTTTTGCGAAACTGAAAGATTAATTAAAAGGTTTTAAAATTTAAACATATACAGTGGAACTTCTATTTACGAAGTCCCCAAATTCAAGAAGAAAATCATTAAAAGGAAATTTCGTAAACAGAAAATCATTTAAAATAGCCTAATAAATGCAACTTCCGAAACGTCTTGTGATAAACACCCTAGACTGTGGAAAAAGTCCGATAAAACAAATCATAATAGACCACTGCCAAAAATTATATCATTCAGAGGACAACTGCAACTGGTTGTTTTCCAAACAGCATTTTATATATGTGAATGTGAGCAATTTATTCTATATTTTTATCTACTCTAGTGGGGCAACTAACTTATTACGTCACTAATTTGACACTATTTCCGTTAGGTACTGAAGCTCATTACACCACTCAGTTATGTAATGGCTTCATTACCTTCATAACGTCAACTTTAGCACTTGTTGCATAAGTAGCTATTATATGTTCCTCACTTGTAAACATCAATTTATCAAGTTACTGTATTACTTCGACACGAAGTGTACGAAGTATTGAAATTCCCTCATATCGAAAACCACTCCGAGTCAAATATCTCTAAAATTCGAGCCAACCGACTAATGAACCCACTATATCAAATCTCCGTCTCGGCGGTGCGGATCTTTTGATGAAGATCCCAGCCCACTAGATCAATCCCCCGCATTGGGGGGTGCCTAAACGTGCTGTGCGGGGGATGTATGTTCGTATGTGTACACGATTCCGGTCGCCAGGAACCTTCCTGAAGTCTTGGATCGTTTTTATACGATAGGTCCCCCGAAAATGAAGGCAACATCAACTTTTGAGCTATGGTCGTCGGCAAAAAATTTTTTTGTAAATAACTGGTTCATAGCATTTCATTGTATTAGCGAAACGGAGTGATGCTGAGTATCGAAGTATTCTTGGAAAGCACGGAAGGGCGCTTTTCTTGGGTGGGGGGTACCGTATATTTCACCTTGAAAATGTCTCTTAACTGGCTAGCCTGTAAAATTTTTACTGGCTAGCCTGTAATTTTTTACAAGCGTGCTCATAGATAAATGATAGCGTGCAAAGCCAGAGTTGTCTTCCTTAGTATGTGTCATGTTGATGAATTTAGTTGCTTGTCAGTTTGACATTGTGAATAAATGGTAAATTTATAGTTATTTACAAGTGAGGAACAAATAAAATATTCAACAATACACGCAAGGTAACGGGTTTTACTGGTTCCAGAAGGTGACTGGCTCGCCAGTCATATCCTTCTGTCCGCCAGTAAAAACCCTCTTATCATGCTAGTAATGTTAAATACTATAAACATGTATTGTAACAATTTCATCATTGCTTTTCATTTTTACTTAGAATAACCTTATTGGTAATTTTCAACCGTATCTTTTTTTATATTGTGACAAGTGTTTCATAAAAATCTTTTAAAATTTCATTTAAAAAAGGAGGCTTTTTTAAATTAATTTCGGTGTGTGGTGCCACTTTTTTCATTCAGTAAAAAAAGTGACATTTTGCTTTTAATTTAGGAATGAACGATTTTTAATAGACGTTTCCTTAGTTACCAGAACTGACCAACGCACTTGACTAAAATGAGGGCAAATAAAATTCTATACAAAATATGCTTGGATTTGAATATTTAATGAAATTTTTAAAAAATCTTATAGGCAACTCGTGTTAGCGTGCTTATTTTTCACGCTCGTGGATTATTAACCCTCCACACTTGTGAAAAAAAGTTGCACTTCTAACACTTGTGGTCTAAATAACTATTATATGGCTGTAAATACAATTGAACGATTTCTAACACTCTCTATAAAAGTATATTTTGATTTAAATAAATTTCGATGACAACCATGGTATCAAAAGCGGAAAATTTTAAAGAAAGTTAAGCGTACCAGGTTTTTTTCAGGACGAAGATTCTGGATAAAACTATGACACTTAAATTAATTTAAAGTTTTTTGCATCTTTTGGCACTATTGTGTTTAGAAATATTATCAGTATTTGAGATATGACGTCATTAACATTTCGTTTAAAATATAAACATTACTATTTTGTAGTACATTAAGTAAATAATAAAAAAAACAGTTCCATAAGGTTAACTTTTATCGCACAAGTCCATGTTATATATATCCAATTTAAAAACAACACTTCTAAGCCGTTCTATAAGTTTTTAGGTTACCTACTCTAGTAATTTTTATTTTTTGTTGATTTTTACTTCCTTGCACAATAAAGGAAGTATTTGATCTACACCAAAAATTCGAAATTGAGTTTTCAACAGATCTTCACGTTTTAGAGTCCCCTGAACCCAAAAAACATGTTTTTGTTCATTGGTCTGTCAGTGAACAGAATATCTCAAAAACGAAAAGAGGTATGGCGTTGAAACATCATATATAAGTTTTGTGTACTATCTAGACGCGACGGCAAGCTTTTGAAGAAAATATCATAACTGGAAGTATGGTGTTTACTTTTTCAAAAACGGCCCCAAAGGTTTTTTTCGAAACTTTACATTTTTATTACATTTTTAATGTGTATTGACGTGAGATAGTTGATTTTCCAGTTGAATACCTCTAAAATGGGTTTCATTTGTTTGTTTTTTCTTTTTTTACTAACTCCTATTTTAAATAGAACACCCGGTATATTATTACATTTTTGAATTCTGCTTACAATTTTAGACAAAATTTGTCTCTTGAACTAACGCTCTATTTTGTACGGTTTCTGTAGAATTCGTAATTTTTGAAAAATGTTGACAAATAGAAACTTAAAAATCAAAAATAAAATTTTTGGCTAATTATAAGGTCACTGTAAAAGGAAGTTGCGTGCGTGTATCACACCAGATTTTTGAATAACTTTTAAGGTCCTGAATTTCTACCTACAGTGGAACTTCTTCTTAAGGAACTTCAGTTTTACGAAGTTCTCTGTTTAACGATTTTTTACAGATATTCCGCCGTACGAATAATTTACCATATGATTTTTGCTCTATTTTACGAATTAAAATTCCATTTATGGTAAGTAAAATATGAATAAATTTTTGATGAAATTAAATGAAATACATTTTAAGGACTAGTCATGTAATAGTTATTTACTATACAAGTGGGATAAGAGCATCATTAATATACGTGTGTGTAAGTTACAAACGAGTGCGTAGCACGAGTTCTGTAAGCACACAAGTATATTAATGATGCATTATCACACATGCATTGTACAAATTTTTATCTACAACTGCCTAAAATTAAGAAAAGTGCATTAAGAGAAATGTCAGATCTGTCATTTTTAAAAATATTTTAGTGGGCAAATGCCATTACGTCACTCATTTGACACTATTTCAGTTAGGTAATAAAGCGATTACACCACTCAGTTAGGTAATGAAGCCATTACATAACTGAGTGGTGTAATGAGCTTCATTACCTAACGGAAATAGTGTCAAATTAGTGACGTAATGAGTTAGTTACCCCACTAGAGTAGATAAAAATATAGAATAAATTGCTCACATTCACATATATAAAATGCTGTTTGGAAAACAACCAGTTGCAGTTGTTCTCTGAATGATATAATTTTTGGCAGTGGTCTATTATGATTTGTTTTATCGGACTTTTTCCACAGTCTAGGGTGTTTATCACAAGACGTTTCGGAAGTTGCATTTATTAGGCTATTTTAAATGATTTTCTGTTTTACGAAATTTCCTTTTAATTATTTTCTTCTTGAATTTGGAGACTTCGTAAATAGAAGTTTCACTGTATGTGTTTAAATTTTAAAACCTTTTAATTAATCTTTCAGTTTCACAAAAATTTTCACGTTCCTCAAGTAGAACAATTTAAATTATTTCTTATTTTTCAAGTTTCTACTAAATTGTGTTTCAAATTGTGAAAACAAGATAAATATTTGTTTGTCAAATCTAGGTTTCCAGTGTTGTGCCTTTAGCGGTAAAAAAAACTATTTTAATTTTAAATTAAACTTCGGGAAGATGGTAGCGATGGTGATTCCTCAATCACTTAAAACGTTTAACAATAAACGAAAATCTTTAAACTCTTCAACAATTTCATTGATCAATATCTGTTAAAGTTTATATTCAACCTGAATGACTTCATGTCTTGTTTCTACATTTTATAAATAACAAATAATATTAACAACAGCAGTGAAATAAAATCTGCTTAATACAAATAAACCCCGTGTGATTCACCACCGAAATATTAAAAGGAAGGATTTGCTTCTAAAATGTCTACTTTCTCTCTGCCTAATTGCTTTCCGGTGACACGCTTTGTGTGTACTACCCTCTAGGAAACATTCGGTCAAGTGACGTTAAATGTGTTGCCTATCGAAATAGCCAAGCTGGAGTTCGGGGTGACATTAGTTCTGTGGACGATTGTACCATCAAAGGGGTTGCTGTTAGTGAATGGTACATTGAGTGCTGCAGGCTATTGAAGATAGGGTTCAGTAGTGGTTGGTGTTTGCAGTGAAAGCGTAAGCAGCTATTAAGGTTTGTTAAGATAAGTTGACAAAGCATTTTAAATAACTGTCAATTTTAAAAGTGCTAACATAAAGTTGAGTAAGTACTTACATAGGTAATTTTGAATAATAGTAAATGTCAATGTAAGATACATTTGTCAGTTTACCTGGTTTGTTGAGATTTAGAAATCACTTTGACAGTAAACGTCATTAACTGTAATATTGACATTCAATTAATAGATAGAGATCTTGATTTGGTGAACCACCTGAGATAAGAGAATTTGATTTATTATTATTAAGAATTATTATTGAATTTAAAAAGGGCAAGATTTTAATAAAAAGTATAGCTTTATATAGCCACAATCATAATAATAGACTTAATTCTAAGACTAAAAAACACAAAAGTGGTAGGTCGATCTTTTTTCGTTATGAAGTTACAGACTTTTGAAATTATAAACCACAAACAATCAGATTTAAGTTCACAAACCATACTAAAACTTTATCATTAAAATCATAAAATCCAGGTGGCTGTGGAACAATCAACTACACCACCAAAACGTCATTCAGATAAAAGTCTTTAAGAATAGCATTCTGAATATTAATTTTAACTTTTAACTTTTTAACGAATTATTAGAGCGTATTCGGCAGGCTGCCCAACAATTACGAGAAAACTTTCATGAAGTAAGAAGTGCCACTTCATCCATTATCATGAGAGCACAAGCTTGTATTCAGCAAGATGGGGGGCATTTTGAAAATATCATTAATTAAAAAAAATTAAGTTTTTGTTTAACTTATGAACCGAAATCTGATTGTTTGTGGTTTATAATTTCAAAAGTCTGTAACTTTAGAACGAATAAAGATCGACCTACCACTTTTGTGTTTTTTAGTCTTAGAATTAAGTCTGTTTTATGCTCCCAAAATTTGAACATAACGATACTAAACGCCCTGTATATTACATACGGTTATGTGCCAAGATATGTAACATCCTTTTTTCGGGCTATCTTCTTCTGTAATACAGCATACTAATATACTCTACCCTTGTTGCTATTGCGAGCACAGCACTCTAGATATAGAACACAGCAAGCTTCTTTTTGTTTATGATTATTGCACCTCGTTATGACTGACACATGAAATGTCAGACTCAAATATTTATTGTAACATACAAAACAGGTGTGCATTTTACGTTTCCTACAGCAAGTTATTATATTGCATGCAGTGATTTCTTCAAAATTGCAAGAAACTGCATTCGTCTTTTACCTTGAAAAACATTTGTTGAGAAATACACTACTTGCAAATTATATAGTCATGATGCTGAAGTGTTTTGTGTGAGGTGTCCCACAGAAAAGTAATTCTTCTGTCTCATTTCATCGGTAAGTTACATAATAAAATTTTACAACCGGATTTCTTTTTACTGTAAACGTCTTAATCACATTTAATATACATATTTCATTTCATTCCTGAGATGCATTGCCTACCACAGGTAACGCAAGTAGTATTATAAAAAGCGTTAGAAATTCTAACATGCATAGTCTTTACCAAAAGATGAAAACTAGTCATAACCTATTGGTTATAACGTATTCGTTTGAAATTAATTAAAAATACATGATTCATTACTGTCATTTTGACATTTCTATCATGGCATACCTATAACATCTTTGCAATTTAAATTTTGGTGCTTTTGCTGCAGGGTTGGCAGAGCAATTGAAACAAAGATAAATACATATGCATTCTTTTGCTTGAGAAAGAGATGGCACCAAAAAGTATGTCTTGGTTACGTTGGCGCATTAGATGAACCTTGTATTTGTATCTATATCCTTCAAAAACACTGAGTTTGTCATAATTTGAGTAGAGTTGAATTAAAGGTGATATATTAATTTCTATCCAAGGACCTCTCTAAATGAGAATATTTTGAAATGCATGATATAAATAATATTTTTTTACGTTTTAACATTAATGATGACAACTAAAACGTTAATATTTTATTACAGGATTGCAAAAAGTATTTTTACTGGTTTCAGGATATTAAGCCTTTGTTTACATATACAAAGGTAGGCTGGTAACTAAGTCATAATTGTATCTATACGATAATATTCCTTTACTGTACATGTCAACTATTACAATACTGAAACCGATAAGGCTGTTGAACAAATCACGAATGTTATGAATCATATCATATTTGTTATTGTAAAGTGCGGTTAAAAAACGTTATCGAGAGGGCTGGCTTTGAACTAAATTTTGTCTTACGACTGCATGTCGGTGATTATTACATTGCTCTACCCAGAATTCAGTGCACTGAGTCACTTGCGTAGTCAGTTGTCAAAGTGAGGTTATGTGTTTATACGCAAATTATTACATCGCTCCATATATTTTTACTTTTATATTGCTAGTAGGGTCTGGGAACGGGCGAAAACATTACGGTGCCGACATAGTCTTACTCTGAACACTACGCGTCTCGTGCGCATGCCTGAGAATTCGAACTCCCCCTTTAGGCCCTGAACGGACGTGAATTCCGTATCCGAGATTCAGTATGCGGGATACAGAATCTCGGTCTGTTCAGACGCGGCGACTGTATCTGAGACGCAGCCTTCAGTCACTTGCGAGAACAGTCCAGTGTCGTGTTATTATGGACCTAGCATTGCTGTTCTTTGTTTCTGTCGAATTAGTCTGGATGTGCTGTATTCAAAGACAGGGATTGGGCTCTACTAAGCTAATACATTTTTAATTGTCAAATAATATACGCTCCATGATCTTTTTATAGTAACGAACGCACTGATTATTCGATTTAAATACAAGGTGAAGAAAATCTGCTACGCCTATGATATGATATCGCGTGTTGTGGCTCGCAAAAGTATGCGCATGCAGGCCACAGGAGTGAAACTGAGACCTAAGCATTCGCAACAAGAAAGGTGAGTGGGCCTCCTCATCGGGTCGGGGCGAGGAAATTTACAACCTGTAATACGCAGTCGCAGACAAGAATATCAAGTTTGACGTCACAGAATCTTGCTGTTCCCAACCGTTCCCAACGCCGTATTTGTTTGCTTGTTGAGGTTAAGTGCGTCGTTTTGCTAGTTAAACAGTAAGTATTACCTATATTTTGTTTAAATACTTGTTAATTCTAATGTCTATCATTTTGATTCAGCTCCTGAATTGATATTATTTGTTTGTTTACTGCGTCATAGCCTAATAAACATCCATAGTTAATTTTATAATACCTATTGCGTTATCTACCCATCAACTAAAATAGTTAAATTTTTTCAGTTATTAATGTCCCTTGCACGGTGCTAATGGTCAGCACGAAAAATAAGTCTATCTGCGTTCCTCGCTACAACAAATTGGTACTAGTGTAAGCATTTTCATAAATTTCTGTACCGCGTTCTGTAACTTCCGAAGCATTAGAAGTAATCGTTACGTATTCCTGCAAATGTGGTAGAAGCTAATACAGTTTTATGTTCATGTTATGATCAGCCTTTGACATCTTCAAATGTATGTACATGTTTTGACGTATCAGCTAATTTGTTTCTTTTATAAAATAATGAAATAAGCAACAGTAATAATTTTCATTAGTAATATAACAAGGGCGAGATATACTTACCAATAATTTTGCACACGCCAATGGTTGAGTGCTGGTTGCAATGAAAACTGTTCCGAGGGAAGTTTTCTAAGGGCAACCAGCACGATGACTCTGTAAGTTTGTTGCCCCCGTTTATATTTTGAAGATATCAGTCATGTCACATGTGTGTAATAATCAACATTAGATTATTTATCAAAATTATTCAGAATTATTTATATGCATTTCTTTCTGTTACCGATTTTCAACTTACTTTGGAGAATAACTTTAAGCAGTTCTACAAATCATCAATAAGTTTTGGAGAAACTGCCCTGACGATGCCCACATCTTCAAATTTGTCAAGGAAAAGCATAAGCCGAATACCTCCATTACCCAAGATCATCGGAAGAAAATGGCTGCGAAGTAGGTTGTTATTTGTTCTTTATGTTTATAGATCATACGTATATTTTGTTTAATTCGATGTTGTTTTATAAGCATTTATTTTTTGTTCTAGAATTTAATATTTGTTGTATTGTATATTATTTCTGCTGAATGTATTTACTACATTAATAAAGTGTTTTTACTAGTGCTGTCCTTAAATAATTGTTTTATTTGCATTAAAAGTTGTACTGTTGTAATTTGTATTTAAGAAATAATTTGTAAATTTTAATTGCTAATGCTTAATTCAGCATTAGCAATTAAAGTTTATGAATTATTTTTAAATCAAATTTAATTCACAAAATATTTTTAAAATTAATGAGATTGGAGGGTTGCCTATACGCGCCATTTAAAACTTCCGCTCATTGTGTAATTGGGCCACACCATCGCCAGAGTGCAGCTCTGTGAAAAAAATGGTGGCGTGTTGCCAACGTTTAGCATGGGGATTCGCTTCTATTAGGTATTGTTTTGTGGTCCAGGCCCTGGACACATGTGGATTCTGTATGCGAGATACGGAATCCCAGATACAGAAAATACACGCGCTCAAATGGAGCTGTTCACACGGCATTCAGCGACGCATACAGTATCTGGCTGCAGATTTTCGTTATCTCTTCTTTTCGGCAGCCGGCGACAAATTCTGTATCTCGGATGCCGATTTACCATTGGAGCATATGGAGCATATGAATCCACGTGTACCAGGGCCAGGACACGCCTACTTTTGCCAGCCAGAACGTATGAAATCATATCATAGGCGTAGCAGATTTTCTTCAACTTCTATTTAAATCGAATAAGCAGGGCGTTCCTTACTATACAACGATCATAGAGCGTACATTATTTGACAATGAAAAATTTATTAGCTTAGTAGAGCCCAATCCTTGACTTTAAATAAAGCACATCTAGACTAATTCGACAGAAACAAAGAACAGCAATGCTAGGTCCATAACAGCACGGCACTGCAAGTGACTGAAGGCCCGTGTCTGAGATTCAGTCGCCGCGTCTGAACAGATCGAGATTGTGTATCCCGCATACTGTATCTCGCATACGGAATCCCCGTATGTTCAGGGCCTTTAGAAACGAATTTTAAACTTGACCGCTTCCCCACCGCGCGGACGACGCTTGCGCACAGCTCACCAAGTGTGTAAAAGAGTTGGTTGTCTGTCTCACTTACGTTGTGACCTCCCCACTTTTTACAAGCGCTATGAATATAGTATAGTTTGTCCAAATTGAGGTGGCGCAGTCCAGGTATACGGATTAAGCGGGGTTTCCTGTAAGTGATACTTTGTTTACATGTAATCCCTGGTTGTACATGCTACTTACCAGTTGAGACGACTTCTAAAAACCTGCACGTATTTAGTTAAATTATTGAGCCCAGTTCTTAGTACTAAAATAATACACTTCTATGGTATATAATTTTTAATTAAGAGCACATAAAAACACTACATTTCCGTTATTAGATATTAACAGGAAGTCCTTTAACTTGCAAATGTTTTATAAACGGCGTCCTTTCTGATTAAATAAAATTTACATTTCCTTTTTCCTATAGCCAATCAGAAAAGAGCGTACCACATTCGAATTTCAAATAAATCATAATGTGCAAGTATAAATTTTAAAACTAAACAAATTTGTAATTATGTATTGTTTGAGGCTTTCGCGGTTACTCGAATTATTCTCCTTAGCATAGAATTTCGGCTTAGATCGCGTAGTATTTGTATATGAACACCCAGCATTTTCTGGCTTAATGTGCCTTGCACCTTGTGAAGTCGAGCAAAAACCCGCGCGATGGCCATGCTCTTTGGTGGCTCGTGTTGTTTGAGTATCTTGAGAACGAGGATACTTAGGCAGATTTGGCCGTTTTGCTGTTTGTGCATCCATATTCACTAACGTTTCGCAAGACCTTGCAGCTTGCATCATCAGAGTGAAAGTCGCACTAAGAACCGAAGGTCGGTGTGGAGCTATTTATAGTCCTCTGTGCCAGGCGCGCGGAGTGGCGTAACGCTGGTTGGTCATCCGAGTGCAACGTAATCCGTGGGGCGTGGCCGTATGACGCACAGTGGTTGTAATGCTTTAGATCGTGTATCACAGGGGTCCACGTTTTACTAAGTTTAAAGCCATCTTTCCTGTTGATATTATTTGGATGTTTTTCTATTTCTATGGCTTCACGTATCACTCGCGGGAAGTAATGAGGTATTCTGGCAAGTACTCTGGCATGCTCAAATTCTAAAGTGTGCCCATTTGTAAATGTATGCTCAGCTACGGCTGATTTTGTGATGCGTTTGTGTTTGCAATCGCCTTTATGTTCTTGGAGTCTTAGATCAACGGAACGATATCAACAGGGAAGATGGCTTTAAACTTAGTAAAACGTGGACCCCTGTGATACACGATCTAAAGCATTACAACCACTGTGCGTCATACGGCCACGCCCCACGGATTACGTTGCACTCGGATGACCAACCAGCGTTACGCCACTCCGCGCGCCTGGCACAGAGGACTATAAATAGCTCCACACCGACCTTCGGTTCTTAGTGCGACTTTCACTCTGATGATGCAAGCTGCAAGGTCTTGCGAAACGTTAGTGAATATGGATGCACAAACAGCAAAACGGCCAAATCTGCCTAAGTATCCTCGTTCTCAAGATACTCAAACAACACGAGCCACCAAAGAGCATGGCCATCGCGCGGGTTTTTGCTCGACTTCACAAGGTGCAAGGCACATTAAGCCAGAAAATGCTGGGTGTTCATATACAAATACTACGCGGTCTAAGCCGAAATTCTATGCTAAGGAGAATAAATTTGTAATTATAATGTAACATAAGTTCAGATATATGAAAACATGATTAAATATTAATTATTCACAGGAGAGATATTAAAAACACCAAACCTTCCCCATGTATCACATTTAATGAAAGCAAAGCTAGGTTAATACAGCAGCGACATGTTTCGACTAAAAAGTCATCATCAGGCTAAATGTTAAAACAGTAGTTAAAAATTAGGTAAAATTTAAGTAAATCACAGTTTAAACCTTGAGGAGGAGCATGTGTTAAACCATATGTGCCAAGTCGCATGGAAAATTAAAGACCTAATCGGCCGTGAAGGCTCAAATTACATGGGGAAAATCTCAACAAACTAGTTAAAAATATTTAAAACATATTTTGAAAAAACCAAAGTAAAGCTACCATGCTTTGTGAGGCGAAGTAAGATAGAGATCTCTCAAGGTTTAAACTCTGATTTACTTAATTATGCTTTTACCTAACTTTTAACTACTGTTTTAACATTTAGCCTGATGATGACTTTTCAGTCGAAACATGTCGCTGCTGTATTAACCTAGCTTTGCTTTCATTAAATGTGATTCATGGGTAAGGTTTGGTGTTTTTAATATCTCTCCTGTGATATACAACCCCATTTCGAGGTTCCTATGGATCCTTTTGTTGATTAACTATTCACATGGAATAATAAGTCTATTTTTTTAAATTTAAAATTAATAAACAAATATTTAAATTTTAAACGCGTCACATTTCATAATGCACAAATGTTTAATCACTTTTAATTCACTTTTTAAAAATAATTCTCGCTTGGGTTTTCCAAATCAATTAATTAATGCAATTATTTTCCTTTACAGATAAATGGTGCTCAACATCCCAAACTACACAAGGATAATTGAAACAAATTCAAAATAAATCATAAATGGCATAAGAAAATTAACTTCAGCTTATCATTCCCAAGTAACACAAACATCTCAACTGTATTTAATTGGAAACACATTGTAATTAACTAAATAAAAAAGCAATAAAGCTCCATATTTATACTTTTTCTATTTGTTTAGAGTAAAAACTCTTTTAATGATTTAATTGAACTCGACTAATAATTATAAATAAATCAAGACCATCATATAACATAGTAACACAAATTTACATACATAATACATAATTTAATATACAAGGAGAAAGCATTTAGTTTTATAAAATACATACACAAAAAAACCAAATTTCAGCATATAATTTAAATATCTACCTCGTCTTCAGATATAAAACCATCCCAGACCCAATCATTATCGTCGTCACTGTCCTCACCTAGATTGATAATTAGCGGTTTAACACGTGGCAATTTTTAACTGTTTTCGACTTCAATCACATGTCTCACACAAGTGATAAGGCATTAATGTGTTTTGAACCACTGTATAGTAACTATAGTCATTAGTAATGCCATTTGGTTGAGTCATAACTGTTTTTCTTAATTTCTGTACCGTTTTCTAAATAAATAGCATAACACTTTTTTTATTTAAATTGTATAATATACAAAAATTGCTGTGTTCTAGGTACTTATAATAATATATGTAAATACCTAGTTGCTTTTGTTTGATTCCTTGATTTTTCAATATATCAATTGTGCCAAAAACCACTGCTAACTAACTGCGGACCTGTTCTGCAGGTAAAGGGGTTTTGTAATCTCAAATGACTAGGGTAAGCTCCGAAGCCAATTAACTAAGGCAAATCCCTCATATAATCCGTATACCTGGACTGCGCCACCTCAATTTGGACAAACTGTACTATTAAATATATACATCGCTCTACAAAGAATTCAACGCACTCAGTCACTTGAGTCGTCAGTTGTCAAAGTGAGTTGTGTGCATACGCAATCCATAAAATAAATTACGACATGACTTTCTAAAATTAATGTTTGACACAAGGCCACTTGATAACGGTTTTTAACGCACTTTAGTACTGACAATTTTAATTATGTCTTCTAATAAATTTTGCAGGTGCGTTTTGAGGCCAACATGTGGGAGCAAACTCGAGTAGATGGTAAGCGTAGGCTCAAATGTAGTGCTATTCCTACATTGTTCTCGTTTTCTAAACAACAATCAAAACGTAAGGCATGAAGACAAAGAATTGGTATATCGGCAACTGCTAAATGTCAACCGAATAAGATGAATGAAGAACCAGATCTTGCAGTTACATCAACTTCAAAAAATGCAAATAATATAGATGGAGGCAAATCTTCTCATGAAATTGTGCTCCATTGTCAATCAATGGACCACAACGATCGGCCAACATTAGTAAAGAAATTACAACAGTATAACAAAAAATATAAAAAGTTAATTTCACGATACAAAAAGTGTCAAGGGTCTTTAAGAAATGCAAAGATGAAGATTAATAAATTAGAGGAATTTTTAAGACAAAAGCTTGAGAAGATAAAAAATCTAAAAAAAACTTGAATTCTGTTTTATCAAAAGATCAAATAAATGCACTAGAGAGAAAGTCCACAAAATTTATGAAAAGGTTGAATAAGACTATAAAGAAGGCATTAAAGTTGAAATGTGTATGTGGAAATAACGGTTACAAAGAGCTATTGAGGCAAAATCTTACTTATCCATGATTGCGTCTAGTTTTTGATTTTTTAAAAGTGAAAGTTGTAAATTTTAAAGACGAGCGTGAGAAAGATTGTGTGATTATTTTGGATGAAATTGCAATTACGAGTACATCTTCGCATTTATATGACACATCCTTAAATAAATACCTTGGGAACGTAACCCGACCTGGTTATTCTGATGTGGCAACGCATGCTCTGGTGTTTATGCTTGGGGGTGAGAGTTCTCGTTGGAAGCAAACAATTGCGTATCATTTTAGTCACTACCACTAATATTTAGTGGTAGTTCAACACATGGTTCAGTGTATGTTGACATTGTGAACAAAATTATTTCTAAAGCAGAAAGTATAGGCCTGAAAATTGTTAGCATTACTTCAGACATGGGTTCGGCGAATCAAACGTTATGGAAAGTATGGAATGTTCCAGCAGGTCGTCACTCAAAGACACAAAATTGAATTTCTCATCCATTCGATAAAGATATATAAATATATATCTTTAGCGATGTGCTACATCTTTTTTAAAATATTAAAAATATGCTTGACACTAGCAAGATCATAAAAAACCGCAGTTGTTACAAGATAACATAATTGACATTGATTATATTCAACAATTAATAAATTTACAGGTTGACTTGAACTAAGTTAACGGAAGATGATTTAACTCAACTCCTAGTCACTTTTAGAAGATGAGAATTTCAACATCGACTAATGTGATTAGTCATGATGTCAGCAGTGGATTAAAATTTTTGTCAGAAAAAATAAAGAAGCCAGAATTACTTACTACTGCATGGTTTCTAGATGTAACTAAAAAGTGGTTCACATTAATGACATCAAGACATCCTACACTAGCTTTGATCAAAATGAACGTCAAAAACTACAACAAAACTTTAATTTTTTACAAGACTTTATGAAAATGTTTCAAAGTATGGAAGTTGGTGAAAAGTGGCCTTGAAAACATCCCAGATAGAAGCTCTAATTTCAACACAGTCTGTACTGGACATATCAAAACTGTCGCATCCCGATTTACTCAAGATTGCTTGAATAATCTATTTAGTGCAGTGTGGTCTAAACAACTTGTGCATACAGCATTATAGTTTAAAAATAATGTAAAAATGATTTGCTTTTCGCAATATTTAAAAGATGTATCTAAGAGTAGTTAAGAAGAGGATAAAATGGAATCTTTATCTGATTTTATAAATGTAATTGATGCTCAGCCAAAATATTTACTATACTAGCTGTAGCCCGCGGCATACGACGCATTTAAAATGTGGGACTACTGCACAGTAGCCCATTATCATAGAAATAATAAGGGTGTGTTTAAATGGGGCATGTGGACAACCGTGGAACCATTCAGGAAGGGAGTAATGAACCCTCCTTATTATTAAATAAAATGTACTTGTGTTTGTAGTTGAAAAAAACACAACCAACAGGCAGAATAAGTAATTGTTTTCCATGATAATATTTCTATTAACAGTTTACAAAAAACCCGAAAATAGTAAATCGTTGAATGAAGTTTTGGTACTTTTGCTGGTTTAGCACGGCATGTAGTGTTGTATTTAAGAGGTATGATGACAATGTAATCTTACCAGATAATATTTCAACTTCAGCTATAAATTTAAATAATTGCGAAATTAACTCACTGTATAATATATGAGGATATTTAATAACCAGCATAAAGACAATGTCCAAAACATGCAACAAATGTGTATGGTCGGTGCAAAAATATTTAGACAGTGTAAATTTGCAAGATTTTCTGTTCTCAAATGCTACAAAAAATCGTTATTCTTCTGCAATGAGGCAATTTTTTGTTTTTTCATTGATGTGGAATATATTTTGAGAAAACTTTATAATTTAATTTCCGATCAAAATATGAACATTAGAGTTTTTTGTAAAAAAATTAATGAATGCCTGTTCAGCATATTTCATCAAGTCACAATCTGAAAACAAAAATTATCTCTATATTTGTAGTTTCCGTTTAAAGATTGCTGGAATACAGAAAATGAAAACAATCACTAATAAATATGCAAGTAGATCCGTTTTCTCTGCAAAACGGCGTAATTAATTCTTAAATATTTTATAATGTATAGTTATAGTAATGCATATAATATACACATTATATATTATGTTTATGTATTATTTATAACTTTGAAGCTGATGTTTTCCGTTGGTCATTTATTTATGGGCTTCATTAATGTATAGAAAATCGTTAGTAATGTATGATTTTCTATTAATACATGAGTTTGGTATGGGTAATCAAAGATACCATTAATGTCAAAACTTTTGTGTCAAACTTTTTGTCATGGAATTAGATTTTCTCCAATTTAATAAGATGCAATCAACGGAAAAATATTGTAATTAACTCGTGTGTTTAATTGGCGATTAATAATCTCAACAACTAACACGTGAGCGCGACATCACGATTATTAATAGCTCTCATTACCACACTTGTTTGTTAAATAACTATTAGCTTTTTTCAATAAAACTAAGCCTACTATGATTTTTCAATTTTTCGCTTTTATTTTTGATCGTAGTACGCTACTGGTTTACAATAAAATTATTTAAAGCCTATAAAAATAAAATTATTTAAAGAGCAGTATAACTGGCCAAAATTTGAAATAAATCAGAAAATAAATAAGGAATATATAGGGGGCGTAAAGGTGAAAAGTGAAACACTATATATTTGTAATGGAATTTGGAAAAATTAAGCTACTTATTGTTAATTTTACAGTTGCCCTACAGTGTAGTGATTAAAGGGTTCTAAGATTTTATGTGTGTGCGTATATTTAGCACTTAAAACGAAATAAAATTGTAAAACAATAATAAAAAGTTTTACCTTATTTTTCATATATCTCTCAGCTCAAATTAGCCTGAAAATGGCCGCCGACCACTCAATGGCAACACTGTCTTGTTATAGTCACTGTCCCAAAGTTAGCTCCGGTCGCTTCTCGAATTCTGTTGGATTGTGCTGTAAATAAAAAATGTAATGGTCAAATACTTGCTTTAACGTTCTCGGAAAGGTGATGTTTTGGTGTGTAAGAAACTTAAATACGGAGCGAACGCCTCCGTCGTGGGCTAAGATGGACTACAGGTAGCTGTTAGCCGGCTTCTGTGGGACAATTCCACGTACTGAAACATTGGGCCAAGTTGACGACGGTCTCGGTGAAGTGTTTTGCTACTTGATATAACCCTGGGCTCCCGCTCCTGGCGCATATTGATGGTATACGTGATATTAGTTCTTTCTGTACAGATTTATTTGGCGGGCTTTCTAATTCGACATTTGTGTGACGTTTGGAGCGCTGTACTCTGATATTAAACAGTGGCTACAACGGCGGCCCTCTTGCTAGCATCTGGAGTGTCGTGTTATTGGGCGATTTTTGCTGCGAGCCACTCTAAGATCGACTGTCAAAACGTCTGCATCCGTTACAGACTCCGGCGCCCTACAGTCTAGATGTTAGGGTTATTAGGCAGGATTTCAGTGCTAAGATATATATTCACTAGGCAGTTTTACTAACCTAGGTGTTAGGAAAAACCCATTACAGGTTGGACTTCGGTGCTCTACAGTCCAGACGTTAGGGTTATCTTGATAAGAAAGGTTCAAGTCGGCCTGGTAGCTTGGTTAGTTGTACTACTCAGGGAGAAGCTGGATTCAGAACTTCTCTTACGAGAAATTGTCTTGTGATGAAATAACTCACGCTGTCGCTCCGAGGGCTACCTACGCTGGATGTTGGTGTCCTTGGGTTTTGGACTGGTGGCGGCTCGCTTAGCAATATTATGTGAGGTTGGCGGTTTATGGGGGCTTAAGCCCTCCAGGGCTCAAGGCTGCGGCTAGAGCTCGACTCAAGAGTCCTCAACTGTCCGGGAATCGCCATCTTATACCCGTTCGAGCCCCCCTTCCATTTTATTCATCTAGGAAAACCTAAGTGGAACAAATAGTGGGAGGACAGAAGTGGAGCAGAAGTGGGGTTGTAAAAAATCACACATTGCTCGGCCAACTTGTTACAGTATCAAACTGTCCTAATGACACTTGCGGGCACGGGAATGCCAAATGTTTGATCAAATCCGGGAGGCGTCAACACTTACCCTGGAAATCTCTACAAACAGACTTAAAGGCCACGGCTCGAATACGCTCAGGGAGATAGGCGTGGTCCTAGATTCGGTACACCACAGGGCAACCGCGACGGTATGTATAGGGTGTTGCAAAAGAAAGAGGGCGCCATAAGGTTCGATCGGGGAGACCCACGTTTAACTGAACCTTAATAATATGAGAACTCGGCTTAACGAACCCTCGTCGCTGCAGCAACAAGCGTCGCCAACTTACCTGTGATGCTCCAACACTCAGGCTTTGCCGTACATATATCTTTACACTGAAACCTGAAAGGGGCATGCACAGACTCGTAAATTATAAGGCCTCAGTTCAAATACCAGTCTATTGGACTCACACATGTAAAATTAGCGATACACGTGACAACAAAAGATTAATACACAGATCCGGACTAAGCTAAATATATCAGTATGGGGCCCAGCTGGGAGCAGCTTTGTCACTAGTTACAGTTAAGTGGTTATATTAATTTTAATGATATAACAGGCCTTGGTAGGCCATAATGGATTTAAGCATACAACAGGCCTTGGTAGGTCGTAATGAATTTAATTATACAACGGGTCTTGATAGGCTGTAAAGAATTTAAAGCATACAACAGACCTTGGCAGGCCGTAATGAATTTAATTATACGACGCACAGTGGTCCAGAATCGTAAAAACGTGATCGAAAATCAATTTTTCAACTATATTTTAAAAAGCTGAAAATTTTGTCTAGTATTGTTTTAAAAGTGTACCATCATCTGAGAGACTTATGACTTATTTTGAAGTTGAATTAATTTGTAGCACGCCTTTAAAGTCGCTGAAAAACAGACTATTTGCGAAGAGAAAGTTATGCGCCAAATAGAGGTTTTTGTCAGACTAATACTAGCTATTACAAAACACATTAGGACAAATTGAGATAGGTAGTCATATTAAGCATTCTTTGAACTACAATATGCAGAAATTACTTGCATTTTATTTTAAACCTAGACTTCTGTAGCAATTAATATTAGAATACTAGTTTTACAACAAATATTTGGATAAAAATAGTTCTACGACACGGAAGAATTCCGAAGAATTCATTAAATGAGGTTTATCAGTTAGCATAAGGATAGGGGTAGGTAATTACAAAAGCTTGGTTTGCGCTTTTTTGCGCTTTGGGAAATATTAATTTTTTTCGACTGCGAGTACCGTGCGTTAGCATCAGATCCAAGGTGCAAAGATTTAAATCAACTTGATTTAAATCAAGATTTAAATCATGATTTAAATCATCCGATTTAATTGTCATTGGCGCCTATTATTTTGACGAGAACTGCACATTATTGCATACATAATACACAGCAGGGAAGCATTTTCTGATTCCGACAACTGAAGATTTTTTTTTGTTTTTAGACAATCAAACGGCCCTTTTCAGGGCCACCAACCGATATGACAAAGAATTTCTCCTAATTCGTCATCAGAGATAACAAACAAAAAAATATAATATATATATTATATATATTTTGGATTTCTTATTAATTATTAATTTTTTCAAAGTTATTGAAGGTAATTTTTGATATTTTTTTACGGATTATACCGTATCCATCACCATTCACTATTAAATTAGACGAATACTACACTGTAGTGACCGCAAAAAGTAAATATAATTTTTTTATTACTACATATATGACATACGTCTATTTAAATTTTATTTACACAACAACATTTGGAAATCTGCATTTTAAGTAACGTAAGGTCTGGAAACACCGGATATAAATTTTTATTTTGTGTTGTTGCTTAAGGGTAGTTTTTATTTTTAAATTGTTTATGGCCGCAAACTAACCAAAACCAAACATTAAACAATGTTTAACTCTAATGTCAAAAAAAAATTGTTTTGCATACTAACTTATTATATTCCAGAGGGTTGATATTTATTATACAACCACAATTTTGCAATATTTTATTTTTGTGTACTTAACAAGATGTGCAAATGTTCATTTCAACTGTTGTATGTCTACAAATACATGTAATTTTTTTTTATCTTTTATGTTGTTTTTTAAGGGTGTTTTTTTTAATATTTTAAACCTGCTATTGACATAACATTAACCAATACACAATATTTTAAAATATAAATTTTTTATTAAAAAACAACAATATTTTTCCACTTTCACCCCATTTTTGGGGGTTGATTTTTATCATAAAACCCAAATTGTGCATAACTTTAATTCTTTATACCAAACAGCATTCAGAAATATGCATTTCAACTGTCTTAATCTCTATAACCAATAGATATGATTTTCGATCACGTTTTTACGATTCTGGACCACTGTGCGACGGCCTTGATACCGGTAAGGAATTTAAGGCATACAAAAGACCCTGGTAGGCCGTAATGAATTTAATGATACAACAGGCCTTGATAGTCCGTAAAGAGTTTAAGCATGCAACAGGCCTTGGTAGGCCGTAATGAATTTAATTATACCACGGGTCTTGATAGACCACAAGGAATTTAAGACATACAACAGACCTTGGTAGGCCGTAATGAATTTAATGATACAACGGGCCTTGATAGGCCATAAAGAGTTTAAGCATACAACAGGCCTTGGTAGGCCGTAATGAATTTAATTATACCACGGGCCTTGATAGGCCGTAAGGAATTTAAGACATACAATAGGCCTTGATAGTCCGTAATGAATTTAATTATACGACGGGCCTTGATATTGGAATTTAAGGCATACAACAGACCTTGGTAGGCCGTAAGTAATTTAATTATATTTAATTATATCACGGGTCTTGATAGGCCGTAAGGAATTTAAGACATACAATAGGCCTTGATAGGCCGTAATGAATTTAATTATATTTAATTATACCACGGGCCTTGATAGGCCGTAAGGAATTTAAGACATACAATAGGGCTTGATAGGCCGTAAGGAATTTAATTATACGACAGGCCTTGGTGGGCCGTAATGAAGTTACTTATACAACCAAAGCGCTCAGACTAGGCCAACACAGATAAGCGAAATTAGTTATGTACGGCAGCGGCCAAGTTATATTGCGTTTGCGGCAAATACAGTTCAAATTAGGCCAACACAGATAAGCGAAATTAGTTATGTATGACAGCGGCCAAGTTATATTGAGTTTGCGGCAAATACAATTCAAATTAGGCCAACACAGATAAGCGAAATTAGTTATGTATGACAGCGGTCAAGTTATATTGCGTTTGCGGCAAATACAGTTCAAATTAGGCCAACACAGATAAGCGAAATTAGTTATGTACGGCAGCGGCCAAGTTATATTGCGTTTGCGGCAAATACAGTTCAAATTAGGCCAACACAGATAAGCGAAATTAGTTATGTATGACAGCGGCCAAGTTATATTGAGTTTGCGGCAAATACAATTCAAATTAGGCCAACACAGATAAGCGAAATTAGTTATGTATGACAGCGGTCAAGTTATATTGCGTTTGCGGCAAATACAGTTGCAAAGGGTTAATTACTAAGCTAATTACACACAAACTACCTTTGTGGGCACCGGTCAAGCATGGGCGAGACGGTAGCCAGCGGTCTGCCTGCTGCAACGGACGCTCTAATAGAGGCTTGGAAGTAGAGGGTAGCACCAGCGGATATTCCACCAATGTGGCGACGAATGAGTCACGTCTGCCTTGAGACGAAGTAACGGCGAGACCGAAGATTTGGACAGCACTGCGATTATGATCACCAGTTTGGGAAAAAGGGCCTACCTTAGCCTTACGAAATAATGCAAGGCTGACGGTCATCTGGATACACAAGCATCAACTCACACTCCACTAGCCAGAAGCCAGGAAAAACCACCTCTCGCTCTGACAACTTGAACCGAAGTCCCCGACCAAGCGAACTTTCTGGCGGCAGACGCCTGAAACCTGTCTGCAGCTGCAACCAATGGACGTACAGACCGTCTCGCATGACAAGCACGAGGCCCGTCGCGCGCGAGAGAGATCGACTGAAGGTTTTAATATATAAAGAAAGGTATCTCGCTTGCTCTTACAGATTGTGTTTTTAAATAAGTAGAAACCAAGCGTTTTTACACGCGATAAAACAACCAGCTGCACTCACAGGGGCGTAGAGATTCGCGCGGCACGCCAGACTTTAAAATAAAGCCAAAGCCATGAGCGTGTTTGAATTTTTGTTCGATGCAAAGAACTGAAGTCCTATATGATAAATTATGACCGAGACGGTCTCGGTATACAGGCAGACTCGTCAACTTTGTACCAAAACTGCTTCAAATGGTCACGGACTTATTATAAATAGAAAATGGCCTGACAACCTTTTGGATTATCTGATGCGAAGAGCAAATTAACTTTTGTGGCGTAGATGGTGGCGTGTAAATTGAAACAATGTGTTTAGCACATTTTTTATATAATTTGCAGGGAAGCAAACGTTGCACTCCCTCCCTCTTTTTTCGGTACGTAAAAATACCAATCGATAATTCCAAAATTGTGTGCTATAACGTGTTATGTTATCTCGACCTCGTTTGTTCTACCTAAATTTTCTTGGGCCGGCCCTGTGCTCCTAGTTAGATTTAAACTCGTTTGAACAAATTTAAAATGCTCTAAAAAGCACTTTCTTGCAGTGCACGAATTGCTTATTCATTTCGACATTCGGGCGTCAGCGTCTAAAAATTGTTGGAATATATGCGTGTTACCTTGTGAAATATTAGGGTGGGAAATAAATTCTGAGCAAGCTCTTTGTCTTAAACAATAACGAAACCAGGCCTTAAAGCCCAATGTTTTCTTTCAATAACTTAGCGCCTTAAGTTCTTAAGAATTGTCCCTGCAACTTGATATTTAAGCCCCTGTAATTCCTGTACGTGGCATTGCAAGTTTGTGGGAACCTTTTTCTTTGTGCTTCGTTAACCGGGACTTTTCCCGGGTTCTTTAAGTAACGTTTCACTTCATGGCGCAATAGCGAGACGGAAAATTCAGTCGGTTTGCTGCTAAAAAGAAATGCATTTTTCGGATGCGGGCGGTGATCATTGAGCTGCCTACATATTTCGGAATTAATTCCTGTTGAGCCGTGAACTAAGAGAGTCGTGTAGGAATCTTCCTCCGCCGCCCACGTTTCCCGCGGAAGGTGGCGGCTTTAGTCATGAATTTCGTTTTCGTGTTAACAAATGTGATGTAATTAATTGTGCCGTTTCGGTGATTTGGTGGACTGTTTGAGCGGAAGTTCGCTGGACGTTTTGGCGCGTTGTGACCGACGTAATAAATTTCAGGGGCGAGGTCGTTTTATTCCGTTTCGGGTTCTGCTCACCTGCCTGTGGGAGAACCATTTTGTCTTAGTGCACATTAAAAACAAAAAGACACCCCTTCATTAAGCCTCGTAAGTTATTCTCGTACCTAGTGAGAAGAATTGCTGCTGCAAATCCTGTTGTGCCGTGTCCTGAATCGCTGCCTTCTTTGAACATCCTTGGGGAGGAACTTCTTCAGCTACCATTTCGGCTGAATTTTCGACTCCATCCTCTTCTACGCTGTGGGTGCTGCTGTCACCGTTTCGAGCTTCGTCGCCGAGCAATCACCAGGCCGGCCCCGTCATCTCCAGATAACCATGATTTGGCTATTCAAGGTAATGTCAAACTTTAATTAGATTGCGCAATTAAGTGCTTCGCGGAAGTGCCGTATCTGTTTTTGTGTGCCGCGATTCCCTTTGTTAAAGGGCCGTATAAATATTAAATTTTGTCGTGAAAAGTAACTGTGGGAAAGGTTTTCCTTGTTTTTCCTTTCGTTTTGCATGTGAAATTTTTGTGGTATTGTTTAGCAATTAAGGTAACTTTTGCTGGGACCCCCTATAATTTTCAGCTAGGGTGTACCACTTGTATATTTAACTTGAAACTCGTGTGTTTGATTCATTAAATAATAATTTTGTTAAAGCCAGCCTATTTATTAGTGGCATTTTAAAAACCTTCGGGGTCTTCCACCCGTAATTGGCCAAGGCCATTTGTACTGAAGTGTAAAGCTTAAACATGGGCTTTTTTATTGATCAAGCCCTAAGAATGTCGGCTTGAATTAAGCTTATCTTTCAGTAGAGCGTCCTCTTAGGTGAGTTATTTTGAAGGCCGCTCTGTGTGCTTCGACAGACCTGGTGGAGCTTGGTGAGCGACGGTGAAGAGGCGGCTTGCAGCGAACCCAGTGCTTTTCTGGCATAGCGACCGTGAACTTTCTTGCTTTGGTCACGGAAGCAATTCCTTTAAAAGCAAGTGGCGCTTTGGGTAATACGATTTTGAGTAGAGTTATAGGGTAAATGCCGTCGGTTTTTAACTGGGCTTTCAAACTGCCCCTTCACGACTGAGCTAAGCCGAGGGTAAAAGGAACGCCTCCATCTGTTCCGACACATTTTAAGATCTGTGTTATCGTAAAAACCGGCGAACCCTTTACTCTTTTTCTCCGATTTAATAGCTAATGCAGTCAATGTCGATTAAAGTAAATTATCATGTAACAAACGCTAACACCAAAAAATTAATTACCTCGATTTTGTGTTTGTCTGACAGTTTAGTTTCGAGCACAGATCTTATTCGTCACTTGTATTCGCGTTCTAGATTTTTTCATCATTTATTGGTCGACAAATCTATGTTTTAAGCGTAAATATGTATTTGTTTCACGAAATTCGATAGTTTTAATAATATTGTGTTTATATAATATTGTCCTACGACAACATTTTCCATCATACCTCCCAAAATGTTCAAAGACCCTTAATTCTGGAAGTTTAATTGTCGTGTCTACTGTGGGGTTCTCTGTAGCATAATATGTATGTTTTGCCGATAGATCACGCCATTGTTCGTAACGGCTGTTTAATCGAGGAAGAGGACATTATTTGGATTATTGCGATTTTTATTGATGTTTTGTATTATTTTGGAAAAATTCACTCTGTTATCAAAATCTATGCCATGCAAATTTTGATCGAGTTCTACACGTATATGGTGCGGATGGAATTTGTAATTCCGTATAATGCGATTCGCCAAACTCTTACTTACATTAGTGGCGGAATCAATATTTCGGACATTTAAGTGTGGAGTGTGGAGATTGGGAATAATGTTGAATTCATCATTTCAAATGGGACAATTTGCGATGATTTATCTCAAGTAATCCACTTTTCTAGTGCCCTCAAATCGTTCGACCACTTTTTGTAATGACTTAGCGTTTCCTGTTCGAAATTCGGGTAATGCTCATAATACATTCTCCTAAATAATGTACAATTTTTATCATTTTCCCCAAAGTATAAACCATTTTTAATCACATCTTTTCTTGTAAAATTAATTTTGAAAATGTTAACCGATACAACTACCACGACTGAGAAATAAACTTCGAAAATCCAATTTTTGAAGCAAAACGAAAGAAAGCACTTGTCACAGCCAATTACTTTGACAGTTTAATAATAAACAAAGCTTATGTTTTCTCTCATTTTATTTTCGATTGTCCACTAAAGCTTTTTACATGCGAAAATAAAAGTAATTTTGGAAAAATTGCAAATTATCCTCAAAACTAATTACACTTTTGCTAAAGGTTGTCGTGGTCAGCTATATTATTAACATCTCCACTGCAGAGGCATTAGCCTCTCCTCTTTGAGTGTTTGGACATTAAGACTTTACGGTTACTAAAGCCGATTTAGGGAATCGCAGTAAAAGTCATTGGAGTTATTTGAGATTTTCTGGTCTTAACCAGAGACTCGTATTTCTGAGCCATCTACACTGTTCTGAACTCCTGTATAATATATGCTTCGTAAAATTGAAAAAGCCGTCGAACGGTGTAAAAACGAGTTAGTGTTCTATTTATGAAAAATGAGCTCTGGCGCTTTACAATTTTCAAAAATCGAAAAATTTTGAAATTTACCTGTTACAATAAAATCGATGTTTGCTCGCGTCAGCACAAATTAGAGACTCTTGGCTGATAGGATATGGCTTTCTTTTTCTAGATTCTTTAAAACAGGGCTGTCAGTGCTGTGTGTACTGTGTACACACCAAAAATCAAAGCTTCTAAATTATTGGTCAGCATCTAAAAACTAAGATATACTCGTGTAGGGAAGATCATAGCCGATAATATAGTAAAAAATTATATAAGGTGTTCTATTTAGAAAAAGTAAGCTTGTATCGCCCCTTTCGCACGAGTCAACCATGGCGGTTCAAAATATTTCGAAAATGTAGAGCTAAATGCCCTCTATAATTTCACCACAGTATTTTTTGTAGACATATTTAGTAGTAAAGGCATAATAAAACTTTTCATGAAGGTTGGGACACTCTGTATACGTATAGTACAATTTTATATAGATAAGTGGTTTGGGAAAATTTCAATTGAATAAGGAGTTAATCAACTTTATCACCAGGGTGCCCACCAGGCAATCAGATTCAATTAAATCTATCATTGTGCATTTTCACAAGCGCTACGACAAAGAAGATTTTATAGGGGCTTTACGTAAGATAAAATCACTGAAACCAACGGACATTGGCCTGTGAGGGATCAACAATATTTTTGTAAATGACCATCTTACTGAAGATAACAAAAGACTGCTTACTAAGACAAAATTAGCTGCGAAAGAAAAAAAAAATTAGTTTGTTTGGGTAAAACACTGCAAAATTCTAATAAGAAAAAATGCAACTTCCCCTATTATTTCTATCAAAACAGAAGAAGATTTGCAAAAAATTTTCTAATTCGTGCGCGAAAATTTGTCTTCGAGTTAAATTTACGTTATAATAGAAATTATTTAAGTTTTGCCATGTGTGCTGTTTTCTTGCTTCTTAGAAGTTTGAGAGCCAAACTATTTTTTATCGCTTGCTATTGTGTTTTATGTTCGCATCGCTTGGGTAAAAACTGGATGTATGTTTGCCTAACTGCCCTAAATATTACTTTTCCTCTAATAAATTTGTACCTTATGTTGATGTACCATTGGGCTATTATATGTGGGTGTGTCAGCGTGTTAAGCGCATTAGTATTAATGTTTACTGGATTTCTTGCATGTTTATTTGAGTTGGACGTAGGTTGTGTCATAATAAGTTCACCAGTTTGTAATATTCATTTAAATAATTTATTACAGATATCTATCTCACCTGCTAATAGCCGCAAACTTATATACATATATCAGCTACTTTGTACTTTAGCAATAGTTCTTATGAGGATTCCATGTTTTAATTACCTGCTATTAATCTTTCATTTTAGTATATTCTTGAATTATTTAGATATTAATCAATATTACTGCATTCAACTTCCCTCTTAGCATTTATTACCAAAATGCGGGAGTCCTGCGTACAAAAACAACTACATTTCTAAGAAACGTTTTACTGAATTCTTACGATATTATCTCAATTACCGAGAGTTGGCTTATTGACGGTATCAAGAATGAGGAGTTGTTTGACGATAGATATTTAGTTTGGAGACGGGACAGAAAATATGCTGTTATGGGACAATCGTTCGGCGGCGGAGTCATTTTAGCCGTGAACCGGCGGCTTGCTGCGGTCGAGAGGCCTGAGTGGCGATCCTCCGCTGAAGACATCTGGGTATATAACGATAAGTTTTCGCCTGGGCCCACCGCTCTTATCCTGCGACCTACACATTTGTACTCTCTATCTGTGTGCTCAGAACTTGGGGAATTCCTTCGCAATACAATTAAAAAACTATTCTGAAAAACTTTCCGAAATATGTTTATCTAGTCCGTCCAGTAAGTTTATCCTAATGGGTGATTTTAGGCTCGATCCACACTATCGGGCTGCTCTCGGTTCGATCTCGCTCCGCTCAAATATTTATACATTGTTAGCAATGGGCACATTCACACTATAGGTAACGCTCAAGCTCAGGTCGCGCCCATTGCTAACAATGTATAAAAAATTGAGCGGAGCGAGATCGAACCGAGAGCAGCCCGATAGTGTGGATCTAGCCTTAATCTGCCGAACATAAATTGGGCCCCGCAAAGTGACACCGGTATGTTTACTTACTCTAACTCAACAGGTGAAACGCAAGCTAATTTTTTTGATACAATTGATCTTTGCTCTTTTAACCAGTTTAATGGGATTAGAAACGCGCAAATTATAAACCCATATCAAAATTTTGCATTTTTGCCAAAATATTCGAAAGAATCGTTTATGCTGAAATATATTCAGCGATGAAACCAATATTTAGTCCTGAACAACACGGCTTTCTTAAGCAGCGTTCAACAGTAACTAATCTGCTAGTATCAAATGAGTATATATCCGAGAACATGGCAGTTCCGGCCCAAGTTGATACAATCTTCACGGACTATAGTAAGGCATTTGATAGGATAGACCACATTATCCTTCTGAATAAACTTCATAGGGCCGGTATTCACGGAAATCTTTTCAGGTGGTTTAAGTCGTACATTGAAAATCGTTCTCAGGCAGTAGTACTCAATGGTTTCACATCTGGATGGACAACTGTCTCTTCAGGAGTTCCGCAAGGGTCTTTAATGGGCCCTTTACTCTTTATTTTATTTATTTTGGACATAGGAAAATGCTTTCTTTTCTCCAAATTTATATTATTTGCAGACGATATGCAAATCTTAAAACGTATAGATAATGCCTCGGATGCAACTGCCCTTCAAAGCGATTTACTCAGGCTAGATCAATATTGTCTCGATAATAAGCTTGACCTTAATGTGTCGAAATGTTACTATATAACGTTTACTAGAAAAATAAACTTTCTAAATTTTAACTATTATTTTAAAGGCCAACTTATCAATAGAGCTGAATTCATTAAAGGTGTAATCCACGATTCAAAATTATTATTTGACAGGCACATTGATCACATCGTCTCAAAAGCATCAAAAGCACTGGGCTTTATCATGAGATCATGTGCTGACTTCTCTCAAGTTAAAACTATAAAAATTCTTTACTGTGCATATGTAAGCAGCCTTCTCGAATACTGCTCGCAAATATGGAATCCTCGATACGAAATCTATATTTCCCGCATTGAAAACATCCAAAAAAGGTTTTTACGCTTTATCGAATTTAAAAGTCGAGTTAGAGATTCTGATTATTTGTCAAGGTGTAAGCGACATCATATTCTGCCTCTCTCAATACGCAGGGACGTCACTGATATTACTTGTTTAATGAATATTGCAAACGGCTCCATAGATTGTCCTCAATTATTAAGCAAAATATCTCTGTGTACTCCAGTATTCAGAACAAGAAATCCAATTCTTCTGTCTACGCCCAGTGTACGAACAAGCTATAGGCAAAATTCTTTCATCCACAGAGCTAGCGATCAATTTAACAAAATAAACAAAAATTATGATTTTGATTTGTTCTTCACGAACTCTGCTTCGGTAAAAAAACGAATATCATCAGAGTTCTTTGGCTCTTAAGCTAGTATGTTTTATAGAGTAACTAACAATTTAAGTTTAATATCTTTTCTTTATTTTTCTGCAACTTGTGTTGCCTAATATTATTATTATATCATTAACTATAGGCGAAAACTGTAAAATGGCTACTAGTTATTGCTGAGTCTACATATTTATGTATACTAGCTGTAAGTTTTCCATAAAAATAAATAAATAAATAAATATTTTTGAAAATCTAAGCAAAGAAAGTATTTCGCCAACGACGACTCATCCAACATGACTTTGATTTAATAAAATGAAGTTACATGTTTCTCTCCACACCGAAAGGTATAAGGGGTATTGATAATTATAGGTATATACAGGTATATACAATATATTATTTGCAATAGTTACCCCTTTTTAATGATGTCATTAAAGCCTTATGAGTTGGATAAGTAATTTTTTTACATTACGACAATTATTTGACGTTATTTATGTCACATTTGACTGTACGAATTCTATTTTACTTTTAAATAAATTTTCAATTAAGATGAATTCAAGTACTTCTTATGCCCATTATTTATGGATCGTTAATATTCAGTTATTCCATCTTGCTAGCTCAGTAGAACATGATTACTCCCAAAACAAGTCGGTTCACGCAATATCAAGACTGTTTATTATTTCTGAAATATAATTTGTTTAATGAAAACGTATGTCAAATATTTATGACAACCCCAAAGAACGTCAGTATCACTTCAAATCATGTACATGGAATATCAATTACAAATACCTCCTTGTTACAATACCTGTCATTCAATAAACTTGAAATTGTAAGTAGTCCTTTTATTAATTACCAAACTTCACTCATTTACAGATTATTTTAGTTTGCTCAATAAATACCTGTGACTGCAGTTCGTCTAAAGAACTTATTCTACATTTTAAGAGATCCAAATGTATACCAACTACCGAGTAACCTCAGTACAACCTCAGCCTTCTGACAAGAACTGCAAACAGTTTCGGAAATTCCTCATTCCAACTCTCAATCAGCATACAATTCAGCAACACGAACCTCGACAAAATCCTCCAGTAGTGAAGACACTATTCCTTCCGAACAAGATGTTGACAATCCAAATCATACGAATTCCGATCTATGAGAAGCCACAGGACGTCACCTCAACTAGTGCCAATCTCAAAACGTCACTCCAACAAAAATGCAGCCCAGTTGAACTCTATCAAATGAAAAGCCACCTCCAATTCCCAAGACGTTTACTCCCAAAATCCTGCCGTGTCCTATTCCCAGTAAATACAGCTGATGCTATCCAATTCACAAGATGTAATTATTCGACAATAAACTAAGTTCAACATCCAATTCCAAAAAATATTTTCAATAGCCTGTAGTATTTGAAATTATGTTCTTCCTACCATACACGTCTCCTTCATATCTTCTTTACATTCTTCAAGTTTTAAAATTTTCACTTATTTTCTTCTCACCAATTTTATTGTAAGTAAACCCTTTCACACACCATTATAAATCCTGAAATCACATTAGAAAGAGGGGTTATTTTAAAATTTTTAGCTTTATACAAAATGATTACGTTTTTCCATAAAAAAATTATATTGTGTACATAAAAATTAATATCCTCTTAGTGATTAATTTTGCATATTTTTTACAGTACAGCACTCTATATTTTATTATCACATTTAGTAACACCCGCTATATTGAATAACATTTCTCAAATAAGTATTTGCTAGTAATTCTCTACTATATTTAAAGTAATTTTTAAATGATTTTAGAACCTTCTGTTTCTTATTTTTCATTGTCCAGCTGAATTCAAATTATTCCGTTATTTTACAAAATACATGTTAATAATTATATCCTTTTATTATACTCAAATTCATCTTTGCAAATTTAACAGTAAAATATTTTAATCAATATCTTGTCCTTGTCTTGCATTACTAAATTAACTTAATCTTTTTATATGGAATCCATTACTATATATATACACACATCAAAAAAGTCTAAGGAACACATGGTTTTTTAATTAAAAAGACTAAGTAATGACTAGTGCTTAGCTATATTTCAATTATATACAACAACACGTAACTTCCGAATCTATACTAAGTTATTTTAACTCTCTACAGAACATTTTTATTACACTAAAAATTACTTGAAGACAAAATTAACGAAATGAAACAGTATTAACTTAATTTGTAATTTTTAATTTTTGCGTAATTTCTAATTCTGCACATGAAATTAACATTCAAACGCCATTTAGTAACTAGTGTTACCTCCTCTTGCATTTAAAACTGCTCGACATCTTCGTGGCATTGACAGAATCAGATTGTCAATTTCTTCTTGCGGTATGGCATTCCAATGACGCTGAAGGCATCTAAAAAGATCTAAATTGTTCTGCACATTCTCCATATCAACAAGAACTCTTTTTTTGAGCATGTCCCAAACATGCTCAATGGGATTTAGGTCTGGCGACTGCGCAGCCCATGGTAAAATGGATACATTGTGCGTTTCCAGCCACTGAGAAACGGTAGCAGCGACATGACATCTTGCATTATCATGCATCAGACAAAAATCTGGATAAAGTTCTTCAGCTATAGGAAGAACAACAGGCTGCAGAATGTTATCCCGATATTTATCTGCCGTTAATGATCCGTTAATTAAAACGAGCTCTGTTCTTCTGCCAGTCATTACTCCTCCCCATACCATGATCGTCCCGCCTTGGAATTTTTTTACTTGCTGAACATTACGTAGCCGTTGTTCATTGACAGATCGTCTCCAAACACGAGTTCTTCTTGTGTCGGGACAGAGCCCAAACCGCGACTCGTCGGTAAAGAGAACTGTGTCCCATTGTTGCTGATTCCAATTTTCATGCTCTGCACACCACACATTTCGAGCTTCTCGATTACCGCGAGTAATTGCTGGGCATCTTAAAGGGCGACGAGAACGAAGATTGGCTTCATGTAATCTGTTCCTGACAGTTTGACTGGAAACAGTTACATCATGTGTATTTTGTAGAGCACTAACCAGAGCAGTTGCATTTATTGAAGGTTCCCGTAATGCCCTT
Organism: Agriotes lineatus; assembly: GCA_940337035.1. NCBI lineage: Eukaryota > Metazoa > Arthropoda > Insecta > Coleoptera > Elateridae > Agriotes > Agriotes lineatus. The sequence goes on along the minus strand of CALNHX010008552.1, from coordinate 10,233 downwards.
AGCCTTATAAATCTATCCTGAATCGGCGTTGTAATTCGCGGTTTTCCTGGGTGCTGTTCCTGTGGATGTCCAGATTCTTGATAACGTCGCCATAATCGATGAATTACTCCTCTTGATGTTCCCAAAATTCTTGCAGCATCAGCCTGACTTCGACCACCTTCAATAATACCAATTGCCCGAAACATCTCATCCTGGCTTAAATGACGGCTGCATCACTATTACACACAACCGATAGCAATTGTTGCAAAATAAAAATGAAACTGCAGAAAAACATTAACTTTTCGAAGCAGCACTATAGCCTGTATAACTTCACAGCATAAATGTAAACAAACAAGATAAACAAAATAGCATCGAAACATAGCTTACCGTTGTTACCTAAGGCCACTATGTTAATATGTTCAAATCTTATTTCAGTTTTATTCTAGAAACAGTAAAACTACAAATATATATGATTAAATCTTGTGTTCCTTAGACTTTTTTTGATGTGTGTATATATATATTGCTGTAATGGCTAGAGCCTCCCATCACTAACATAAATTTCTTTTGGGTTCAGCAAATATTACAGATTTATGAAATGCTCAGGGATAATTATTGTGAGTTACTTTATGTTTGACTTGAATTGATGCTCGTATGCCCCTACTTTTAGATAGAATCTAATTGTAAATTAAATTAATTTTGGCTAGCTCAGGTAAGCAGAGATCTTAACACAAGGTGTGGGTCCCCAATTACTTTTTTGAAAATTCTAGCGTACGCCCATGTGCGTAGTTCAGATATCCGCTAAAATGCTACATCAGATCTAAATGAAATTACGTTTCTGAAAGTTCAATCAAGTGATTGTCGTTTGGTGGTTTTTAGTTAATTAACTCAATGAGTAAATCTCACAGGTAAATTCACCATTTCCCGCTTTCTAGTAGCGTCAGTAGCTATCTTTTGTTTCTTTCAGGCCTGGATTGTTTTAGGCCCAAGCCAAGGAAGGATCCTAACCGCACTTCTGCACTTGGATCTTTCAATTTAAATTTTTACAAGGAAATAATTTGCCTGGGCTCTGTTATACAGCGACGTTTAAGCAGCTTCTCAGCAGGTACACATTGGTATAATTTATATTGGCTTCACCACTAACCTGCGAAACCTTTTTTGCGTGCCCGTCCGAACCTCGGCCGCAGCAAGAATGTGCCCAGATCTTCTCTTGGAGTCGGATGCCGGATGTGCGGTGTTGATGTGGTCCTCGTAGGGCTCGCCTGCTATCGCTGGAACTGCCAAGCCGGTCCGGGATGTCCTCAAATGAGTCGAGATGATGCCCCGCAGCTCTTCCGCAGGAACGGAATCGGTGGCGATGTTGAAAATTAACTTTAGGTGTTGGATTTTCTTGCCTTCATTTGTGCGTGAACACTACCACGTAAATAGCACTCTGGTGAAATTTTAAAGCTGTAACTGTATGTAAAGGTACTAAATTTTAAATTAAAACACCAGCCAATTTCAATGCTGTCACCAGCAATTTTTATTCATTTGTCCCCCCGAATTGTTAAAAACAATTGCACATCAATATAAAATAAGTCAAATAAAATCCTTACAACAATTAAACACCTTAAAACTAATCTTTTTACAAACTTTTGCTTATCTACTAAATTGTTCCATTAATTTTTGTTAATTTTGTCTTTCACATCACTGTGTCCCGCATTTATTAACAATCCTTTTTCACTACGTTCTCACTGATCAGTTCTTCCTTTCGTGAACTTCCACAAGAAACACTTCAGAGTTCAACTAAAAGTCCATTTTATTTTTCCACTCCTGCATCAAATTAATGTTCGGATTTTCAAATAATCTTGCATGTTAATTATTTATTTTCTTCCCTTTATTTGCCTTCAGATTTATTCCTGTGTGCTCTTTGCACTCTGTTTTGCCTTCTGCATTTTTATACCTTTTAAGAATATGCTCAAAGAGAAATTTATACAACGATTTCTGACTTGCAATTTACCTCGACAAGCATGTGACCATTCTTTTCATAATCGATTTACTAATACGTGGATTGGCTTTTGCATTTTACCATCCCCTTTTAATATTCTAAACTAATTAAATATTGTGGTGCCATTCCTATTAGGTTTAGAACTCTGCCTTTCCTTTTATGTTACGAATTTAATACTTATTACAGGCATTGCTTTGCCAATTTGATTGCTAATTCAAATTTGATTTAATTTTATTTGTTGCCATTAAATCCTATCTCCCATTCTGAGCTTTTATGACCTATTCATTAGTTTGCTGTGCTCGAGATGTGCGATTCAGGGCTTAAGACCATCTCAATATATATATCTTTGCGATTTTCAGGCGACGCGTGTTTTTTGTGCCCTCAAGTGTCCTCAGATATAAATTTTCTAAGTTGTGTTGAGCCATCTGCTTTTAAACGTGCCGAACGTGCTCAGAGCCATGCTAAATTTTTGCGCGAATAGGTTATGAAGTATTTTCATATTATAATAAAACTCAAGGTACAGTGAAGATTTGACAATCCTAATTAAAGCAGTAAGTATATGATTTATTTAACAGTCTGCTGGCAAATTTACGGCCGGTCTTATAAATACCACTAATTTGTGAGGTTAACTTTAATTCGCTCTTAAAACACAAAAGCCCATCAAAACCTTAGTATTTATTACATTTTATTCATTAGTAAACATATTTTGATACGCTTTTGTGTATTTTAACAACGAATTATAGTCAACCTTAACCGTTTTAGCAAACTGCGGGATGCAGGGCATCTTTGTCGCAAGAAGTGTAACACGATTCAGCAGGCAGCGGTGGCTAGTTCTCTTCTAGAGCATAGTCCTTCAACAAGCACAAGAAGAATTTCTACACGAACCGGTGTTCCACAAGCAACAGTATGGCGAACATTACGTTTGCATGGCTTGTATCCTTTTCATCTAAACGTGTACAACACTTTCATCCAGACGCTTGGAATTTTGTCGGTGGGTGATTGCTAATTGCCGACTAATTCCATCAATATTGTTCAATGATGAAGCAAATTTCACTTATGCCGACAGAGTTAGAAGGTGTATTGAAGTCGGTAGTGGTATTTTTGAGTATTTGCTTTGAACTGTTGCTGTTTTGTTTTATGTTGTTGTAAATGAATGCAATAAAGAAGTGATACTAATACAGACTGTCAAAAACGTAATTCTTTATAAGACTGACTGTTAAATTATCAAGCAGTAACCTGTCAAGTGTAAAACAAAGGTGGAATTTGTGAATGAGTGCTTATTATTTGATAATTTATTTGAATGCTGCAGCTCTTCTGAAAGAACATCAACAGCTCAGGAAGCAACTCTTGCTGTTTGCGGACGAGTCAGAAAATGTCTAGAAATCCATGGAGATACCTTTGAAAATGTATTGTATGTTATATTGTATTTTCGTCTGTTTAATCGTTTAATAACACTTACATACCGTGTGAATAATGTAAGACTACATTGGCAACTTTATTTTAGCATTAATCAAGTTACCCATGCTAGTAACAATTGTCGGTTTTTTCTGTAGTCACTGTGTTGTTATTTTGTTTACAAACACCATGGTAACATTAAGTAAATTCCCTATGTCTAATTTTGCATAATTCAGCCATGATAGTCTTACATTATTCTCACTGTATATTATTATATATTCAAAGACCAAAATTCACTAATTGTCGATGTATTCAAAAAATATATTTTTATAAAATAATTACATTTCAAACAATACCAGAACCAAGTTTATTTTCTGTACCGTTTAGGAAGAGGTTAGCAAAAGTAAATTAGAAATTTCAACTTTAATTGTAGGATATTTCCACTGTTGTAATACAGGATACTGAAACATGGCTTTTTCAATCTCCTTTTTAGAAGGTAACTTAGACTTAGGAGACCTACTATAAATGTATTTCTAAAATAACCATATGAGCAGGTTTTTCTCCTCTTGCCTCCAACGAATTTTTCTCGTGGCTTCTAAAAATAGCAGTTTAATAAAGAAAGCAGATAAAGTGGTAAAATTTGCAGATATATTAAAATAAGAGCAGAAATGTTTGTTTAAAACAATTTTTTGCTTTTAAAGTTTTTCATTATGACATCCACATGACTACATGCAACTCACAACTGCAACAATGGTTGCCTGCTTTTACATAAACTACAAATACATTTTCTGATTCTGCATTTCAATTTTACGAAAACTAAATACGACAGAAGGTACAAAAGGTGATAGTAGTTTTTTATTTAAAAATGTAAAAAAGAAAGTACATTCTATCACAAATATTAACAAAAATATTTCAAACGTCAATATACGCTGTTAAAAAATTCAAATTAATATAAAATTTTACATTTATAATATAGATATTAAGGTATCAAGGGCATTATGAGCAAAATAAGCGCCCAAGAATGTTAGTGTACAATCTAAGGGCCTTTGGTACAATGACGGGCGCTTAGCTCATAATGGTCATGATGCCTTCAACGTTTTATATCCCACCAGTTTTGTTATCTAATTCACATATTAAAGCGATTTTGAATTACATTTTTCTAGTTACGTCACTTGTAACTTTTGAAATAAAGGGCAGAGTTAAAATGCGAGTGAGCGAACATTTTAAACACCGCGAGTGACTAAAGATGATTTACACATGTGATCCGTACAATATTTTATCTACGAAAGAATTTAGAAAACACGGTAAATCCATAAAAAAATATTAAATGTAAATTAGAACCCGTCGTAATTTTGTGCGGTAAACACGTTGCTACTGACTGCGTGTCTAATAAAATCATTTTAAACACGTTGCTACTGACGACGGGACTAATAAACACATGTTATTAAACAGTCGTTTTACAAACTTAACAGCTAGTCTTATAAAGGCCACTAATCTGATGTTAATTTCAATTTGATGTTATAATAAACAAAAGCGCATCAAAATTTGTTTACTAATGAATAAAATGTCATAAACACTAACGTTTTGATGCGCTTTTGTTTATTTTAACAGCGAATTAAAGTTAACATCAAATTAGTGGCCTTTATAAGATCGGCTGTAAAACTGCCAACTGAAAGCCAATATTACACACTGTCGTAGATAATCAGTAGTGTACTTAGAGGCGTTCTGGGACACTTCGATTGGTTTGACTAAGTGTCACGTGGCGAGGTCATTGACCTCTGGTTTGAAACTTGGCTAGGTCTAGCCGAAGGTCACGGGCCTTAGTGGGGTCAATTTCACGGGCCTATCCGGAGTCAAGCTCACGGGCCTAGTCGGGGTCCGGTTCCCACGATGAATTTTTAGGCTAAAAGTCAAATTTTTACAAGATTCCCACTATGAATTTTGGGGCTAAATGTCTCATTTTGAAATTTTACAAGATTTCTACGCTTATAAAAATTTTCCCAGGCTCAACAGGATGTGAGTCATCGTCTGGGAATGCAAAACTTGTTGAGACTTGCAGATACAGGGTGTCTACCAATTGAACAATGTCGTCCATTGTTTGGGAAATTTGCACGATTGCAAAAATAATTGAACAATAAAGCCATTGTTGTCTGGAGGAATTTTTGCTGACCTCCATTATCACATAAACCGGATGTTATTGTCTGGAGCTTCACACTTGTCCAGACATGTTTGTGAAATGTGCAAGACTGGTAAAAATTGAACAATGGCACCCATTGTTTGAGAAAAATCTGCACAAGCGCTAAATTGGATGGAGCCTTTGTTTGGAAATTAAAACTTGTTTGAGGCTCTGGGTGAGACACACGAGTGACTGGGATTTGGTAGTTGATATCCTCTCGCATATTTTGATAGTTATTAACAGTCAGTTAGTAAACAGTATTTAACATAATACAAAAGTGTTGGAGTGTTAGAGACATTGAGAGAAATCCTCAATATTGTTTGTAAGCACCGAATGTAAATATTATGTGTTTTCTTCCGTACTTTATTAAATACACAGTCTCGAAATTGAGCCGATAGTTATTTATTTCGCTTTTTGCTGTTGGATTTATGTACAGAAAACAGCATCCTTCACTTTAGCAATAAGCAAGTTCCTAAAGAAATATTATTATGCTGTAGAGATTTACAGGTTACAGTTCGGAGTGTAAACTGAGTTAAAAAATTTAGGATATTTCTATACAGCTATTAGCAACAGTACAATTTTAATTGCATATTGTTTTCTTTTACCTAAGACCCAAATTTTAGAGTCGATTGTTTTAATATAGGTTCGAAAGCACTGCTGACAGACAGAAAGACAGGCAGAAAACTTGTAATGCAGCTGCCAAACCGGGCCTTGTCAAATACCGAACAGCAATATATATTAGTAAAAAATACTCTTCAGTTAGCAGGTTAAAAGTTTGATGTAGTTTTAGCCAAACTTATACACATATATAATTCCAGCACTAAAAAATGGTAGGAAGCTAAAACACATAAGTACGGTGGAGTCTTAAACATCAGAATTTTATAATACAAAACAGGGCGATAAAAGAATTGTGTTGGATCATATTTAACCACTCAGAATTTTTCAGTTTATCCGATTCAGCAACTTCCGCATGTCAATCTCGTAAAAACAGACACCTTCTTTGTTCTTGTGTTAGCACCTTGCCTTTAAGAATGTTATGGTTTATTTACATCTTGTGTTAGCGCCCTTGGTTTTAAGAAAGTTATGTAAATGAATATTTTATAGAATTTGGAAAACCAAAGAAAATATTAGCAGATAATACAACTTATTTTAAAAACGCGAGGTTTGTAAATACAATAATACAGCACGCCATAAAAGTTGTTTTTTTTTGCAGTATAAGACATCTGCAAGCCAATCCGGTAGCGAGATATTTAATAGGGGTGATAAAATTTTAAATTTGGAAAAATCAAAGAAAATATTAGCAGATAATGCATTTGTAAAATCTGCACGATTAATACTCAAGATTATTACAATTACATGCTAAAGACTGCACACAAAAGGTAAGATTAAAATAAAAATTAAAAAAAAAGCCCTGAGAATAAGAATCAGGTTAAATAAAACCAAATAAAACCTATTAGGCCACAACAATATATTAGTAAAAAAATACTCTATTTAATAAGGACGCTATACACGATACCCAACGCAACGGTGAGGGACACTTCAGTTTTACCGGATAAAAAGCTTATCTATATTGCTTAGAAATCAGGTCCGGATACCTGTTTAATGGAAACATTTTCTTGAATTTCTAATTGAATCTAAAATTTGGGTCTTACGTAAAAATCTTTAAGTTGTTAGGTTGACTGTCAGGTTTACACAAAAAAACTAAAGCTTCTACAGGCCAGATTCTTGGATCAAGAATTGAATCTACATTTTGATTTGTTTTAGTCACGGCACTATATGTTTTAACTACATTTTTAAAAAATTTTGATTAGTTTCCAAAACAACTGAATTATTTGTATTTGAAGAATTTAGATTATTTCCAGCTAAAAGATGCAACACTCAAAGTGTTTAAAAAAATGTAAATGAATATTTTATAGAATTTGTAAAACCAAAGAAAATATTAGCAGATAATACAACTTATTTTAAAAACCCCGAAATTTATAAATACAATAATACAGCAAGGCATGAAAGTTGGTTTTTGCAGTATAAGACATCCGCAAGCCAATCCTAAAGTGGTAGTTTTAAATAGCAGAATTTTATAATACAAAACGGAACGATGAAAGAGTCGTCTGTTGATCATATTTTTGTAGCCACCCAGCATCTTGTAGTTTTTATAAGTTATCCTATCATCTCCTTTGTTGCAGGTGTTAATAGAGGCTATATTTGCTTGTCACCAGATGTCAGACGTCAGATGTCAAGACTTGTGGATGTGAGCGTTTGGGAATGTGCAAGGTTGCTAAAAATGAACCGGATGTGATTGTCTGGGGTTTCTGCGCAGGTCAGCGCGAGGGTCTGCGCAGGGGTTTCTGCGCATGCTTGGCGGAAAATTCAAATTCTGCGCATTATTTTGACGGTGATTTTTAAATTATGATCAGGTTTTTGGCTGGAAATCTGGGAATGTGCAAGGTTGGTAATAAATGTATGGTTAAGAAATTTGCTTAAAATTGACTGGAAATATACAGACACTGTTTGTAAGCAGCGAATGTAAACATTAAGTGTTTTAAATACACAGTCTACAAATTGAGTCCCTTTTGTTGTTGGATTTATGTACAAAAGGGACAGCATCCCTCACTTTAGCAATAAGCAAGTTCCTAAAGAAATATTATTATGCTGTAGAGATTTACAGGTTACATACAGATCGGAGTGTAAACTGATGTGAAAAATTTCTATACCGCTATTAGCAACAGTAACCCAAATTTTAGATTCGATTGTTTTAATATAGGTTCGAAAGCACTGCTTAGACAGGTAGACAGCTAGACAGCTAGATAGGTAGACAGGTAGACTGATAAACAGGTAGACAGTTAGACAGCTAGACAGAGAGACAGGTAGACAGGTAGACAGGCAGGCAGGCAGGCAGGCAGGCAGGCAGACAGTCATACTATTAACGAAGTAAGAAGAAGAAAGTTGGAAATTAATACTGAAACAGATCTTAATTTAGCGCTTTCAAAATGATAACTACAGAACATCAGGAGTTAATGACCTCCATTATCAGTGTTTGAGAATTTGCGACGATGAATAAATAGACCACTGGTCAACCTGACGTGTTCCTGTAACGGTTTTATGGGCACGACGAAACGACAATTGTAAATATAATTGTATATATTTGTCTAAAACGTACATGTATAAAATTATTTCAAATTCTGTGTATTATTTTGGTGGTAAATTCAAATTCTGCACAGGACAAATGAACCAATTTAGATTTGGCAGCGGGGCTATATTTGCGCGTTGTCAGATGCACGGAATTACAAGATAGGTAATGTGTTCGATCTCTCTGGAAGAGTGTTTAAGTTGTAGGCAGTATTTAACATAATAAAAAAGTGTTGGAGCTTGAGAGACAATGGGAAATCCGCGACACTGTTTGTAAGCACCGAATGTAAATATTACGTGTTTTTCTTGTATATACACAAAGTTTAGAAATTGGACGATAGTTATTTATTTCGCTTTTGCTGTTGGATTTATGTACAGAAGGACAAAATTTCCTCACTTTAGCAATAAGCAAATTCCTAAAGAAATATTATTTGTTTTTAATATACTTTTGAAAGCACTGCTGACAGACAGACAGACAGACAAACAGACAGACAGACAGACAGACAGACAGACAGACAGGTAGACAGGTAGACAGCTAGACATCTAGACAGGTAGACAGGTAGACAGGTAGACAGGTAGACAAGTAGACAGGTAGACAGCTAGACAGGTAGACAGCTAGACAGGTAGACAGGTAGACAGACAGGCAGGCAGGTAGACAGGCAACCAGGCAGGCAGACAGACAGGCAGAGGACAGAGACAGAGGTTGAGAAATTGTACGGTGAGGGGGATTGACTGTCTCATATGGATGAACTCGAATTAAGATATATAAGTCTATTATCGAGTTTATCAATTGTCCCGGATACCTGATTAATGGAAACATTTTCGCGACACAGGATTGGGGGCAACAATATATAATTATACTAAGGAAATTCAAATTCTGCGAAGGTTTGGTGATAAATTCAAATTATGCGCAGGTTTTTGGCGGGAAATTCAAATTCTGCGCATAATTTTGGCGGTAAATTCAAATTCTGCTCATCATTTTGACGATAAATTCAAATTCGACCCAGAACAAATGAACCAATTTAGATTTGACAGAGGGGCTATATTTGCGCATCGCCAGATGTTTAAGAGGCTGTGGGCGTCTGGCCGAATCTTATTGTCTGGGAGATGTCATTGTCTGAAAATGATAATACATTTTTGGAGGACTAAAAGTCTCATTTGAAATTTTTACAAGATTCCCATGATGAGTTTTGAGGCTAAATGTCTAATTTTTGAAATTTTTACAAGATTCTCGCTTAATCAAGTTTCATAAATATTTTTCCAGTACTTTATTAAATATACAGTTTCGAAATTGCGCCGATAGTTATTTATTTCAACCTGTTCCACTCTTACAAACATTCGAACATATATAGTAAGACTAATAACTTCGAATAAGTTATCCTATAATCTCCTTTGTTGCAGGTGCTAATAGAGGCTATATTTGCTTGTCGCCAGATGTTTAAACAGATGTAGGCGTCTGACCGGACGTTATTGTCTCGACATCTGTTGAATGCGGCTAATGAGGGTGGGTCAATGACCACCATTATGTGAGCCAGATGTGATTGTTTGAGAAATGTGCAAGGTTGCTAAAATG
>CALNHX010008551.1:0-59408 GCA_940337035.1 Agriotes lineatus | reverse complement strand
TTGCTCTAGTTTTTTCTTCGCAGCGTGTCCTTGCTATTCTTAATTCCTTAATCAGTGTTTCTGTGAAGTCTACCAGAAAGGGCACTTTCTTAGAGTAGCCTCTTAGAATCTTCTTCTTCTTCTTCATAGCCGGTTTAAATCCATTTTTGGACATAGGCCTTCCTTAATTCCTTCCAGCGTTCACGGTCCTGTGCTATTTGGATCCACTTTAGTCCACTCGTTTTCTTGAGATCATCGTACCAGCGCATAGGTGGTCTTCCTCTTCCTCTTTTATGTTGATATGGTCTCCATTCTATAATCTTGCGGTTCTATCTGTTTTTCTCAAGTCTAGCCACATGTCCGGCGTAATTCCATTTTAGTTGTGCTATCTTGATGCCTACATCTGTTATCTTCGTTATCGACCTTATTTTTTCGTTTCTTATTTTGTCTTTTCTCGTGATGTTTAGCATGGCCCTTTCCATTGCTCTTTGAGCTATTTTCATCTTTTATATGTTGTGTTTTGTCGATGTCCAATTTTCTGTTCCATACGTCATTGCCGGCAAAACACACTGTTCGAACACTTTCGTTTTTTGGTGTTGCGCGATTTTGTTGTTTCTTAAGATGAACGATAACTTTCCGAATGCCACCCATCCCATTCTAATTCTCCTCTTAATTTCTTCTTTTCCGTTATTTCTGCTTAATTCAATTCTCTGTCCCAGGTATATATATTCGTTTACTCTTTCGATGTTGATTCCTTCCACTTGTATCTCAATCTCTGGACCTGGATACATTATTTTGGTTTTAGCTAGGTTCATTTCCAATCCTACTTTTAGTGACTCTCTGTTCAGGTCTTCTATCATGTATTTTAGGTCTTCTATGTTGTCTGCCAGTAGGACGGTGTCGTCTGCATATCTTAAGTTAGTCAGTCGTTCTCCATTGATATTTATGCCTTTTTCGGTCCAGTTCATGTTCTTGAATACGTCTTCCATGGCTAGTGTAAAAAGCTTTGGCGACAGTGTATCACCCTGTCTCACTCCTCTTCTGAGTGGGACAGGTTTTGTTTTTTCGTGTAAAATATACGTTGCTGTTACTTCTTCGTTTAGTTGCTTTATGATTTCTATATATCTTTGGTCAATTCTGCTATTTTGCAGTGCCTTATAGACAGCCCAGTGTTCAATGCTGTCAAATGCCTTTAGGTAGTCTATAAATGCCATATACAACGGGAATCCGTATTCATTAGATTTTTCTATTAATATTTTAATTGTAAATAGGTGGTCCCTGGTGCTGTAGTTCTTTCTGAAGCCAGCCTGTTCGTGGGGTTGGTATTCGTCAAGTTTTCTTGTCAGTCTCGTAGTAATTATTTTTGTCAACAATTTATATATATGAGACAGCAGACTGACTGGTCGATAGTTCTCAAGATTTGTATTCTCTCCTTTTTTATATATCACATTGGCATTCTTCCATGATTTCGGTATTTCGACATTTTTCAAGCAAATGTTAAGTAGCATTGTTGTTTTCATCAGCAGATTTTTCCCTCCTCCCCTATCATATCTGATGTTATATTGTCGTCACCTGCGGCCTTATTAGATTTCATGTGTTTCAGAGCTTCCTGGACCTCGTCTATAGTTATGTCCGGTTGGTCTTCTGATCCCACATTTTGTATTTTTATTTTTCCTTCCTTTTTTTCTCTTGATGGGGTTTCACTTTAGATTTATACAATTCCGTGTAGAATTCTTCTACTATTTTCAGTATTTCGTCCCTGTCGTGTATAACAACACCATGTTTATTACGTAGCGCATATGTTTGTTTTCTTCCTGTTTCTTGTTTGAGGATTTTCATTCCTTTATTTTTTTCTATTACTTCGTTTATTTGCTTTTCTTGCTCTTGTAACTTTTTTTCTCTTATGCCTCTTCTTATTTCTTTGTTAAGTTCCTTAAATTCTGCTGTTGTTCTTTTATTTTCTCTCGCTAATATTCTTCGTTTTTCCATTAATAGGCTTATTTTGTTGTTAATATTTCTTTTATGGTTTGTTTTCGGTAGTCTTTTTCGTAGTTCTTCTGCTGCCATGCCGATTGCTGTTGTTATTTTCTCGTTTGTCTTTTCTATAATGTTATAGTCTTCTTGTTCAATTGTATTTAAATTTTTATTAATCATGTCTTGAAATATTTCACGGTTTTCTTTTATTTCTTCTGCAGTAATTTTTTTTGTTTGTTTCGCAATTATTTTCCTTCTTTCTAGCTTCTTATCTATAACAAGTATAGCTCTCACTAGTCTATGATCAAACGATTAAACGAGTTTAACACCGTAACGTCCTGTATTAAAAGCTTTTTGTCGGTGAGGATATAGTCTATTTCGTTTTTACTTCTCCGTTTGGGGATACACAAGTCCATTTTCTATTTGGCCTTTTTTTGAAAAAGGTGTTCATTCCGTATAATTTATATTCGCTCATGTAGTTTAATAATATCTCTCCTCTCTCATTTCCTTCACCCAATCCGAATTCACCTACATATTCTTCGTCATGTTCTTGTTTCTTGCCTAATTTGGCGTTGAAGTCGCCCATAACAACGTTCCATTTGACTTTGTCAGTTTCCATAGCCATCTTTAGCTGTTCATAGAATATCTCTATAGCCTCTTCCGAGCAATTCGAAGTGGGAGCATACACTTGAGTAATTTTTATTTTTATCTTATTATTTATTTTCATAATTTAATACGCTACTCTCTCGGAAATCGCTTTAAAGATCTTAATATAAGTTGTCCATTTCTTAGTTATGATGAATCCAATACCACCCGTTGTTCTATCTTTTCCGCCTTTGTATATGAATGTGTTTTTGGATTTTAAATTCATCCAGTTTTCTCCTTCTCTTCTTATTTCGCACAACCCGACGATGTCCCACTTGATTGTACTTAATTCTTCTTCCAATTCTATAAGTTTGTCATTGCTTCTGAGTGTCCTGGTATTATAAGTTGCTAACTTTAGTTTGACTAAGTTTGCTGGTTTAGGTAAATTATCTCTGCCAATCGAAATCTTGCCCTCCCCAGAATCCTTAAGGCAGCCTGACGTATCAGGGTGAGATTGTGAGTTTTGCACTCCACTCACCTGGGGTATTTCTAGACTTCGATATTTCATTATTTTCATTAAGGAGTATTTGGCAGTAAAACGCCACGCTTGCCAGGCGTCTTGGCGAGTTGGTTTAGGATAAGGTAGGTTAAGTTGCGGTTTTAAAGGATTGGGAATTGGGTGTGGACATGATTCCCTCCAGTTATAGGAGACGGAGGAAAATCAAGAGCTCACGTAGGCAGGGTCGCTAACTCCTGAGATAGATCTGCCCTCTACCGGGATCGTACAGAAGTACCTACCCGTTACCTCCCAAGTCCTCATCTATCTTACCTAGGATTGTAGATGTAAGCTTCTCTCTTTCTTCTTCCTCTCTTGTGGTTGTTTGTGCCCCAGTGCTCGCATACTCCATTGCTCTAGTTTTTTCTTCGCAGCGTGTCCTTGCTATTCTTAATTCCTTAATCAGTGTTTCTGTGAAGTCTACCAGAAAGGGCACTTTCTTAGAGTAGCCTCTTAGCATACTAGCCGTTTTTTATCTCTTTATTAGTAGTAGGGTTATCCGCTACCCAGTTGTTCAATGTCTCTATTTCCTTTCTCATTTCAGTTATGAGGTCCCTCATAGCGCCAATTCATTTTTGCCTTTTTTTGCTTTAGTTGGGGTTTCAACTTTCTTCCTTTTGGCCTCTCGCTCGTCTTTACGAGCGTATTAGTTTAATCTCATCTATTTGTATTAATTAATATTTCCCATTATATTAATTATTACTTGATTTAGTTATACCTTCGATTTATCACGCAGTTGTCAGCGTGCATTACTCATACAAATCCTACGGCCTTAAGGTTGCCACTTTTTTGTAAAACCAAAAAAGAACATTTAAGGGCTATGTGAGTAATGAAATGGGGAAATAGGGCCGCAGCCGAAAATTTTTCACTATTCCAGGTTAAGCAGCCTAAAATGATGTTCAGGAATTTCAACGTTTCGACGCCCCCTATAACCTCCTTAAGCTTAGCATCATGTTTTTGAAAAACCTTGTATATTGAAAAATTCCTTGTAATTACCGCTGAAATTTTCTGTTCTGTACCTGCACTCTACACATATCAGTTCTAGTTACCTGCCGCAGTTAGAATGAGTCTATAAGACAATTTAATTTGGACATAAACATCAAATCTGCGTTGCCTTGTAAAAAGCGCATTGTAGAGTAAGAGAAGCCACAAGGAGAGTCCCTTCAAAAATGGTTATCCTTGCTGAAAAAAAGACAGGTGGTAACCGTCCACCATGATTAAAATAACTCTCTTTTAAATAAGTAATTTTCCTCCTATTCTCCCGAAGAAAAGCTGGAAATAAAGCGGTGACGTAGACGGACCAACACATTTCTATTTTCATATTATACTTATTACTTACCAATTCTATATTTATTTATTTAATTTGCACTCAGCCAACAGCCGTTAGGCCAATTATAGGCGTCGCTGTGCAGTTATGAGGACTTCCAACCCCACTAACGACTGTCATGATGTTGTATGACCGCCGGGACCAACTTTTTTCCGTGATAGCCGTACCACGAGGCGCCGAGAGATGCAGCGGTGGAACTCCCATCCAAGTTCTGACCAGAGACAACGTTGCTTAACTCTGCTGATCGAATGTGGACGCTTGTTCAAGCTACACCACTCGGGGTCTACATGAAGATAAACTTAACTTCCACATTGGAGATGCATCTTTTTTTGGTCGAATTATACACTGTGGTCTTTTTATCTCGTTCGTAATATGTGTTGTAGCGAGATAACACCACAGTGTATATTTAAGCAAAACGTGAAAGAGAGGTGCTCGATTCAGTTTAGCATCTTTTATCTACCTGAAAAGTTTGGTAATTTATTTCAGTGATGTTAACTTTTCCCAGTCCGTATACGGAATATTTATATCTCGGGATGTTGGAATTTGTCTTTTTTAGGGAGATGGGGGGGAGTGGAAAATTCATTTTACATTCGGTTGGCTCTACCATCAAAATTCTCCACGAACCGTCAATGGTTCGGACATAGGGCGACAAAGAAAATACGTATCGGGGTAGGGTGGGGAAGTGTGGCAGGGGGTAGGAAGCGGTGACAGAGTGATAGGGAAGCAGGTTGGTAGAAGGGGGCAGGTAACACGGAAGAGGTTGGCAGGGAGGGGAGGGATGGCAGAAAACCTGAAACCGGAAACTTTTTTTTAAATTCGACTTTTTCGGTAACCCTTTACGATTTTCTCGAATTTTCGAGTATTTGAAATACTAGCAGATTAATTGCTCAACAATTATTCGATGGTCATCTGAAACGTAGCAGTTTTGCAAATACTCGCATAAAATATTGTAGCGGCCGAATGACCTGAGATAGAAACCTCCGGATTGTTTTTGTTCGTTAGAGAATATATACAGCTTTCTCAAAAAATTCTTCTAACGATTTTCGGCGTGAGAAGGCCCAAATACCTTAAAAAGTGTCAAAAAATGACAAAAAGGGTTTATCTAAAAAATTACTTAAAACGATTTGCAGTGCGAGGATGCCCAAATACCCTACGAAATGTCGAAAGATGACAAAAAAAGGTTTTCTCAACAATTACTTTCTACGATTTTCTGTGAGGAGCCCCAAATACCCTAAAAAATGTCGAAAGATAACAAAAACATGTTTTCCCACAAATTTCTTCTAACGATTTTCGGTGTGAGGACGCCCCAAATACCCTAAAAAATTGTCGAATAAATTCCAAAAAAATCTCAGAAATTATAGGCAGGTTGGCGAGGGGGGGCAGGGTGGAATGGGGTCAGGGTGACGAGGGGTAGGGCGGCAGAATGGCACGGTGGTAGGGGCTGGGGGCAACGGGCAGGGGGCAGGGGGGATGGCAGACGAGCTGGCTGGGTGGTTGGGGGATAGGGGGCAGGAGGCCGGGGAGCATACGCGACCGGGGACCAGAGGACAAACAGACTTACAAACACAAGTCCAAGAGCTTTCGGAAAAATCGGTTGACGTTTTCATAAAGGTAGGTCAATATTTTTGAAATTTCCAGCGGGCTATAACTGTACATTGCGAACAACTTTTCCTAATAAAAATTTTCTGCAATATGAACGGATAATGTATTTTATCGTGATTGTTTCTAAAAACACCGACACCGCAGAGGCGGAAACTTTTGAAGGATTGCTTCTAGGGTACTAAGGAACATTTGTTCCAAAAATCAGGATTACATTTTTTAAGTTTCCCTTAAAATGTGTTTAATATGCCTGGGCTATAAGCTTTAAACTGCCATGAGGCCATTAAAATCATCAGCGTATCAACGAGCAATATACGATACTCAGAAAACATTGTTCACATAGCAGACACCCAAGAGGGTCTTCGGTTTCTATAGCGAATCGGGCCATATACTTATAGGAATTACACGGTCTCAAACGCAATGCCAAATAGATGATTACGTGCAAAAATGCTGTGCACAATAATGGTATCAATATATACGCGGTAAAGCTTTGTAAAATGTAGAGAAGATCACGTACCTAGCAAGCGTGTTGAATGACAAATGGGACCATTCTGCTCAAGAGCTGCATAGAAAAAGCTAGAGCACCTGTGTGGTGTGTGTTGAACCTACAGTTTAGAGTCAGTCTGGTGAGATGTTATGTAATTTCGGTATATGGTGTTAAAGCTTGGACTGTAACGACACAATTCTCAAAAGGTTAGAAGCATTCGAGTTATGAATCTATCGCCGAATGCTGAAAGTCTCCTGGATGAAAATACAACTTTCTCGCATAGAAAATAAGAAATTGGTCAAACAATTAAAATAAAGAAACTTTCATACTTAAGTAATGAAACATCCTAAGACGTCATCATCCAGGAAAAAAATTATCAGGTGATGTGGTTCAAGCAGCAGACGAAACTACTGGCTAAACAACCTGCTCCCGTGATATAAAAAATCAACTTGTTCGCTGTTCCCAGCAGGGGGTAGACCAAATCATGATAGCCAATGTTCGCTGAGCAAATATGGCACCACAAGAAGATCGTAAGCAAAATGCTTGAGACCAATTCAATCAAACTGTCCTCAAATCCATAGGGTTTGTCTCGACAACTAGCACTGGATCATGGCATTAGTCTACTATGTTTAATGTTCAGCATAAAGGATATGTTCATCTTTATAAAGCAAACTTTCTTCAAGAGCTGTTTGAAGATGCGTTTGGTAAGTGCAGAAGATTCAAGTTAAATTAGCAATGAACAAACTAGACCAAATCTTAAAGTATAGACGCTTAACAGTAAACACAAAATGCGTATGCGTATGTTTCTGAAACGTGATTACTTAAATCTTAAAGTGATAGATAAAGAAATAGTTCGGTACTGGGCGCGTTTATGGAATTTCATAAACCGCAATTATAAGAAATAATATATATTTTGAGTGTATCCATCGAAATAATTTTACCAGTTGGCTATTCAATCCTTGATAGAAATATGAAGATACATACAGCCATTAGCTGCTGCTGCTTCTGCGTTGGCAATAGTGCCATGAGAATATATACCATAACAGGTCGACAAAGAGAGAGAGAAATGAATAGAGATCTTCATCTTCATATCTTCCCCAAGTCACATATGAACCTGAGGCTCGGATTGTAAGTGTACGTAGTATTTTGAACAATGTTTAGTAGTAAAAATCCCTAAGAATCGAAATTTTAAACTCCTTTTTTGGGATGTTGGGGAGCAGGAAAATTAAACTTCAAGTTTTTCACTAAGATTTTCTATGAACTGTAATGATTCTAATAATACAATTTATTATGTCATTTATGTAATAGTACCATACATAAAATTAAAATTACGCTCCGACTTGACGACTTTGGTCCACTCTACAAGTCGTAATTTTGATCGCGTTGCAATTTATAATAGGTCATATTGTAGATTATTTTAAGCTCTACAATAACTACTTTTCGCTAAATAGGACGAGAAACGAAACAGAAGTGAAGAACGCGTGAAAAAAAATGTCGACCCCTTCACGCTTTCTTTTCGCGTCCGATATCTCGACAGATAGATATCGGTCGTACGCGAAAAAGTAAAAAAAATCTCTAAAAAAAGGTCTACTTTATTTTCATGTATCGGTAACGGGGTCCGAGTTAATGCAAAAGACTCAAACGCACCTTTTTCTATGATGGCAGAAATAGCACATAGGAAATATTGCTCCTCAACTTGAAGTTAAGCTTACCAGCCCCCTTCTCCACAACACTCCAAAAAAGACATTTCAAATTTCAGTTCACGTTGCAGCAAATGCCTTCTTTTTGTACATAGTGACTGGACTAATAACCCAGATTATTTTTTAAGGAAACCAATGGGCGACTGTGCTTTGCATCTCTTCGTATATATTTCTTTTGAGTTTCAAGTCTATACTATCTAACCAGCAACAGGGATTTTAGTTACATCCCGTTTTTCAACCTTATGGATGTTATCAAGGGGAATGTAGGACTGTTTTACAGAGTTACAGTTCGTGCAAACATGCCAAATACAAAACCTGCACTTGTTTCACATTTTATTAATGTCGCTTCATAATGTCACAATGAAGTTTAAAAATGAATGCGTTTGTCAGTTAGTAGCACAGCGAATGCCAATATCGTCATATATTTTTCATATAATGATTAATAATTATGATACCTAGTATTGGGCACAAATATTACCCTCTAATCCTAATTATCTTGCAAATTAGTTGACGATCCTGTTTCATACTTGTAGAAGATCCAACAGCATAAGCTGAAAAGCAAAGTCGTCAAGGCATTTATTATTTAATTGTAGTTGCCATGTTTCAAGTTTAATAGTAACAGTTGTACGTAAATGAAAATAAATAACGAGCATAACGTTTTATTTCAAAGTTATTTCATAATACTTAACTGTTGCATATAAGCAAATTTTTTTGGGATCGATTTATAAAGCGTTGCAAATTGTTACACAAATAAGTAGGTACATGTAATTATCAACGATATATTGTATTACTTTTATCAAATGTTTAAATTTTTCTAGATTTTTTTGACCAGCAAAGCCATAACACAGCAAGCATATTTAACGAAAGCACAGAGAAGGGTGCATTGATCCGTCCGGAAATCCACAACACTTCTAAACCAAGTAAACATATTAATTAGTGATGTGCTGTACCTGTATCTAATTTTAAACAACGGATGAATTAATGATCCATCCATCACACGCCCAGATAATTTTTAGCTGAAGTTTTCGCTGCTGTCGTGACAAATGGTTTTCCAACTATTATTATAAAAAAAATACAGATATATGAATGTAGACTGCTACATCATTATCAAGGACAGTATGAAAGTTGCTTTTATTAGGTTAACTGCTCGTTTAATCTTTTATGGAATATTTATTTACCTTTAATAAAAAATTGTATCAAACTTAAAAATCTGAATAATAAAGAAATATCTATGTATAAGTGCTGATTGCAATTTTCACCGAGTGCCATGCAATTCCGCGTTTTGTTTTTAATGTTACTATAATAATTTCCTACGCTATCTAGGCAACACACGGCACATACGACTGTTGCCAAAAATATTCTCCATGTTGCAATAATAATACAAACATGTTCTATTTTAGCAGCTTATACTGCAAATCCTTTAAAAAAGAGTGATTTAATAGTTATTCGCGTAGTGCTGTAACTTTTGCCTATAGTTTTGACATTATTTTATCAAGCCTCAAATTGCTCTGTGTATAATTTGCATAGTTTATCAAAATCATAATCTTGTTTCTGATAATCTTTCAATTGGAATTGCGAGATACATTTGCTGATTTAGAGGACATATGTTGCCTCAACTTTTCAAATAGTTAAAAAAATGTAAAATTGCGCAAGCGTAATGAAGTGTGGGCATACGTGATAAAATGTGTTCTTGAAACGGGAACCTCAGTCCCTTGCCTGAAGTGTTTATTTTAATGTTTACATATATAACAACTTTGCACTTGCATGCTTTTTTATTGTTAATTAGACTTAAACTTTGTAATCTAGCATTACGCAAAGTGCGGATACAATCCTGTGCCGCGAGCCAATTGTGAAGCGTGGTTTTGTATGTACAGGAATAATTGAGCAACGAGGAGAATATAAACTTAAGTATATTTTGGAGGGAACAATTTATTAGCCACCCAGCCTTGCGCGAGCTCGAATGGCTCCTAGTGCATTGTGCAAAATCACCTACGACGAATTCATTATGGGTATGTGACATCAACCGTTATTGAGGCTTCAAAGTAGCAGCTAGGGATTCGCTCTCACAGTGTTGGCTAGAATTCCACGCGTCACGCTGGGTGACGCAATTCGAGGGCGAGCGTAATACACAACACACTAATTCGCAGGCTTCGTGAATTTTCAGGTAACTTAATACCTGAAATGTGTGCAGCTTAAGAGGATAAGGAGTTTCTACAGCTGAGTGAGAATCGCGCTAAAAGGATTGCACTTACAAATGTGAATCGCGACGGGTTCTCATGCATGCAATCGCGTACAAGGCATTTCTTAGAAACATAAAGTTTTTACTTTTAAAGACAGCTATTTGGGCGCCTATCGTTTAAATGTATTTGTTTGGCAGAATTAATTATTCTGCCCTTGTTTAAATGTGAATGCAAACTCTATCGCACATAGGTTGTTCATTCGTATTTTATGTTTGTATTTAGGAATGACCAATCATTCTAGGTATTAATGGTATTTTTATGTTTTTATTTTATATATTCATTTGTACGTGCACTTTAAAGTCAATAAATTGGTGCAAACAAATTGCCTTTTTTGTTGATGTTGTTTGAAATCAGTTTCAGCTCGAGAACCCTACAGGTGCAAACAAGCTCCCTGTTTTTTGGCAAATAGTGATTGCCACGACTGGGTATTTAAAAGAATTTCGTGCATACTGAGCTAGGTAGGTAAACAAAAGCTCAAATAATTTAGAACAATACTAAGTTGTGCGAGTTATAAATTTAACGTCCCGACGAAGGAGCGAAACAAACGTCTTATTTGAATATCGATTCGCAGTATAGGAAGAAGTGCTGTTTCAGTATACATTAAAAAAGTTAGACCTTACTCTTTAAGCCGAGCTCGTAAAGAGTTTTTAACAGATTTTTCATTTGAGCTTGTGTGTGCATTCTAAAGTATTTTATTTACATTCTAAGTGATTGGGCAATGAAGAAAAAATTGACAAGCGCTGCTTTAGAAGATTGGGTATATATTCATTCTATTGTAAACTCAGCATATTGAGTAGTACAGCAACTATATTTGATGGAATATTGTTACCGTAGTAATAGTGCAGTGGTGAATGATAACTTATAACTGTGCATTCTGCGTTGACAACACAAAGGCAGGTACGGCTTATAATCAACATGATTCCGATAATCCATTGATAATATTAAAGCTAGTTGGTGGCTATTGCTAATGAATCAATTCGTTTTCCAGTTCAAAAGTATTTTATGCAAACGTAAAATATAATGTAATTTTCCTCCATTTTCTTGTTCTTTTTATTATTATTCCGTCTTTGATTTAGGCATTTTGTCTGTTTGTTATTCGTCTCATATGCCTCTTTTCTGTTCGTGTTGGAGATTATTACTCAAGTTTTTTTGGCGGTCCTCTTATACTTCTCTTTCCTATAAATGATTTTTCTGGTGCTACTCTAACTATCCTTTCTTCGTTCATCCGCTACATGTGCTCATTCCATTAGTATTGTTTACTCAGCAGCCATTTATTGATACTTTCTACTTTACATGTCTTATCGTCGTTCGTTTCCCTGTCCATTAATGTGTTACCACGAGCCTTTTTGTTTTTGATTTGTCTGGGTGGATCTCTACGGGGTACCTTATTATTGGTCTTATTGCAATTTATAAATTTATAAATTCTTGATTTCACTTGAATTCCTTTTGGGTGTGGTGTATTGCGAGTAATTAACCTGTTTAATTTCGTGATTTTTGGGGTGTGTTTACCCAAATTACACGACGTTGCCGGATATTGAGGCTAATTTCCCTAATTTAATTGAAGTTCACGTTATGACGTGCAGTTTTTCTCAATTTTCGGACTTTCGCAGCGAGCTACAATTTGTAGCGAGCCAGCCTGAAGACGGTGGACAGACAGCAAAACCAGTTTAGGAGATGATTTGCGAGCTATTTTCGTGCCAAATTCAGAAAGAAAACTTGCTGCGCGTAGGGAATGCTTCCCTCACCATCAAAGCCTATTACCAAGTGTCCCTCAACCACGACTAGATGTTGCCTGAATCAAGCTTTCGAGCAGGTATTTGTATAAGTGATTTTTTAATCCTTAAGTTTGTAACCAGACCTTCTTGCTGCCGCTTGAAAAATACTAGTGGCGCTATTTTCGGTGTGTAGCGTACTTCTAGCGATTACAGCGATCAGAGCGCTAGCTTTTAATGCAGGCATTACGTTTTTTACTTTGTTTCGGCGGTGTTTAACTGTAGTCAAATTTATTGTATATGCACTCGCGAGAGGTATAATCAAAGGCGACCCCATTACGCAAAGCCCGGATTTCTTTGTTTCTAAACAATTTGTTTCAACGCTACCGCAGACCTTCGTATATTTTAAGTGCATGTTGATTTTATGCTATTGTTTTTTTATTGTCTCGTGCGATTATTTTTTTCTATATCGTAATGTGATTTTAAAGTAAAAGAATGTACTTTTGTTAAAGCACCTTTTCTGTGTCTTTGGTTTTTATTAAATAATTTTCTGAGACCATAAAGTACGCACTCCTCGAGTGCGTTTAGTGTGCCGAGTGTCATTTAATTTTTACTTGTGTAGACGTATTTGTAAAACAGATTGTAATGGAAAGTTGGCTTTAGAAATAAGCAATTGAACTCCAAAGTAATTTTTTTACGAGACCACCTAGTTGCCTTGACAGTAGCGAGACAATTACATCTAAGGTTGGGAAACTGTTTTAGCGTACCCAGCATAAAAATACCTTTATTTGTTTTATTTTATTTTGAAATAGAACCGAAGTTCACGAGTTTTGCAAACCACGCTCTCTTACGGGCTAGCCTGGGACGATCGGAGACGATATTTACCGATTGGCTCCCAAAGCAATCAAACCTGTGGTAAGTGCGGTCCGGTGTTGGTTAAAAATGATAAATTTTGCAATTACTGTGGACGACCAGCAAATAAATAGAGACTTGCGTACACCTGGCACCAGTACATAATAGTTGGAAAGGAACGTCTACAACATATGCACATCCTAGTGACGTCATGTGATAGTAAAACCCTAGTCCTGATTAAGAAGGTTCGGAATAAAATGCCAGTATACTAGAGAGCTATAGAAAGATGGACTTCAAACACCGCGAAACCAACGAATACATAAAGAACAGAGCAAAAGTTCCTAACCAGAGGATTGGTAATCCTAAAATGACATTGATCAGCTCACGTCATCCAGAATATCAATAACTGGGATTGAAAATGACCAAATGAAGACTATAGAAGAGAAGAGAAGACGGAAGACCATATCAACGTTCGGTTAAATTAAATATATAGCAGCCTTTAATTGGTACTAGGGAGTACAGAACCGAGATACATTGAAGTAACTCAGAGAGGCTTGTAACTGGAGGAAAGAAAATTACTAAAAAAGGAGAACAATAATGCATAGGGATTGTCAAGCGCATATTAGCAACTTTATGAACCATAAATTAATGTATAAATAGCTCTTGCTAGAAATAGTAACATTTTCAAACACATTTAAATGTCTTAATTCTTGAGGTGGAATAATATCAGGCATCACATTCAGTATAACTTCCTTGATTTTGAAGTTCTAACCTATACGCGTGGTCCAATCCAAAACACAACGTTCTGATAATAATACTAGTAATCAAGAAAACATCGAAAGTATGCAGTTTCTCGATGCAATCTCCGTGTAAAAATGAAAGATTGGTGCTCAATTCAACAGGTTTAAGTTCAATCGGTACTCGAACATAAGTGTTATCGATTGTACAAGTAGAAACATCACGGGGCTTTTATTACTCTGTTTCTGTTATCCGAAGTCGACAGTAATCGACATCGAAATCCATCTTCCGAAAGTTGGCGCAGCCGAGTTATTATAAGAGAATTCTAATAAATGCCAAAACTACGGCCCGATTTAATATCTGAAACGGGAGCAGCACGCATTGTCAACGCCATAAATAACAGTGTCTAAACGTTATTTTTGGGAAGCTAACGACATTCCTAGAGCAGTCGTTATCAGACACCCCGGCAATATCAGGAGCTGTCAGCATAGCGAGATTCCAGTCCTGGAATGCGGATATTGCTACTCCTGCTCCCGAGCTGCAACCCTCCTGACGTCGTCTGCCACCGCCGCCCTTTAGGATATTATAATTGGTTCGTGTAAATCACGATCTATGTGTTTGCTGTTCGAAATGAAATCCAAACTCACTTTCATCACGATTTCATGGCACGTAATTCAAAACGCGATCGCATTGTTCGCGAACGGATAATATCCGGATGGATCGCTGTACTTACTTATTATCGCGGGAAACGCAATCCTGCTCGTGCGCCTTTAGAAAGTGCTCAAATTATGTGTCGGCGTCCTGCTACAGAAACGTCGTGTGGGTGTCCTTACTTTGTTGCTGCAATCTGTGTAGGTATGACTGCTCAATAAAACGCTGAGAAGATGCCTATAAGAGAACCGTATCTGATTCCAGCAAAAATAATATAAATGGATAGGGGAATAAATAACGTCGCGAAGTAACATTCTTAACTAGATATTGGAATATATTTTTGTCCCGCATAAATGTATGCTTTCAAGCAAATAGTTTACGTTTACGAGTAACAGGACTTTATTTAGTTTATCCAGGAAACGTTATTAATTATATTATGTAAGTCAGATTTCATTACTTGATCGTGCTGTGTTCAAATTCATATGAACCATAAGGATTGTCAAGCTAGTTATATATAATTTCAGGAAAACTAAACGTGTTCCGACTTACAAGAATTGTTGCTAACTATCGACCATAATTAATAGTAGTCTTTTTGAAATCGGCAGTAAAGAACGTTTAAATCGTCATTAAAATACGAGAAATATGCAATGAAGTAATTCATTGTTTTACGACTTTTTGTAGGTGGCGGTGCAACAGATATACGTCAACCGACGTCAACGTAACCTACAAAAGTTGGTTAACATGTTGTAATTTGACGATTTTTCGATTTAAAAAAAACATAATGTAGCCCTCGGCACTGAAGTTCCTGAAGTTAAACTTCAGTGCCTTGGTATACAAACTATACTATTGTATACCAAGGCACTGAAGTTTAGCTTTTTATCACGAATATGGATTTAGTTGCCGAAGCCCGTAGGGCCAAGGCAAATAAACCACATGAGGGATAAAAAGAAACTTCAGTGCCGAGGGTACATTTTGTTTGTAAATCGAGACATGGCGAAATTAGAACATTTTAACCAACTTTTATAGGTTATGTTGACGTTTACCTATCGCCCCCCTGCTTACAAAAAGTCGTAAAACAATGAAGTAATTGCCGATTTCTCGTATTTTAATGACGATTTCGACGTTCTTCACTGCTGATTAAAGAAAGACATTAGCTGGCAATTTGAAATATGTTGCATTTGTTTTGTTAACTTAAAAATATGTATTCTAAACAATGAAATAATAAGAGCAAAATCAAATACATACAGTCGAAATTATTTAAGTCACACTTACATTGTACAATTACAAAATCGAGAAATAAAAAACCCGTGTTACAGAAATACACAAAATAAATAAAATAAACATATAAACGCATTAGCGAAACCATCAAAATTGCCGAAATGGGTTTGGCCAAAACTGCAATTGAGCAAATAAAATCGACAATTGGGCGAATTAATTCGGCAATGGGGTGAACTAGGTTATATGCAGTTCCCGGATTGAGGACACCATTTCGTCAATTGAACGAATTCGGCAGCTGAGTCTAACATCTACATAAATATTATTACAAAAACACAAAGATAGATGAGGGGAAATACTATTCCTTTAAAGAATCCATAACTTTCGATTTTCAAGAAAATTCACTTTATAACACAAATATGCACTACATTTACTTAACAAATGCCGCAATTATTTGTTTGATGGTGAAATTGGACCTTCTGGTGTCGTTTCATCACCCTCAGATAGCGTGTATGTTGTCTTTATTTGTTGCTTTTTTATTTTGACCAACTTTTCGGATCGGTTACAACCACATCATCGTCTACAGACAAGTATTCTTCAAGACACACATCCTCGACTATTTCAGAATAAATGTCATAAACCGACTTCAATTTTGACAGTGGAGTATCATTTTGTTCTACTATTTCGACTTGTTTGTGTCCCATGCTTCATTTGTAATGGCATCATCCCATAGACTATAGAGTAATCTTTGTTGTTTGATTATTGTTTTCTAAAGCAAGTAAAGTTTTTTTTGAGATTCTTTTTCCCTCGGACAATTGATAATTGCCTGATCCATATGTTGTAGCACTAACGATATGTTTGGCGGAAGAAAAACAACACGAATTGAATTAAATGTCGTACGTTTTGGGGCGTAGACTAAACTAGAAAGTCATTCTTCATGCCATTCATTGGTCATCTAAGCTTTCTTATTGCTTGTGTATGTAACGAGTTTCTGAAGTGTCATTTTTTTTGCACGGGTGAGAAACTTTAAAGAATGAGGCGAATTCTTTAAATTTCACAAGTGCGTAAAAGAAGCTTTAGATACGAGTTTTATACATAATTCTTTCCACTGCCACTAAAAGAGATTAAAAAATTTAAAAGTCATTAAAAATCATGTTAGGTATGCTTCGATTGTTTTAAATTCAGAATTCACCTTTAAAGGAAATTTCAGGATGGGCGAGAGAAAGGAGGGATGGAGAATGGAAGAAAAGACAGGAAAGGTGGGGAAGTACTGCTCCGGCATTCGCCTCAGGGAAGGTACCTTGTTGACTCAGGAAAACCACCTAAAAACCTGAATCAGAACAGGCGGCCACGGAATTTAACTCACGACCTCCCGAATGCTAAGAAGACGTGGTAATCACTATTGCACAGAGCTCGGTCTTTGGCGTATGGAAAGTGTCAAATAATAGCCTCCTCTAGAAAATGGTACCCGAAAATAGTATATCGTAATACAAGTGCGGGAAGAATGCCATTGAAACACACATGTGTAAGATGGAACACGAGTGCCAACAAATAAGTTGTTTAATGGCCTTTCCACATGTGGTACATACTATTTTTCATACGACCAGGTCACATTTTGCAAAACAATATTTTTTCAATTTTGTTAAAACAAAAGCGACATTTGTTAGTTTCAGCCAATCAGATGATTATTACTTGACATACTAGTGCAGCAAATGGTAATTTTCTGCAAGCAAATGCGTGCGCAAAGTGAGTACTTTCTGCACCAAAGTAGGAATAGTGCGTATATTGTAATGCGAGTGTGGAAAGAATACGCATGTGAAAGATGGAACACGAGTGCTAACACATAAGTTGCTACTGAAACAACGAGGATTTTTTGCCTTACTGATGACCAACAGTTTCAGTTTTTCGGTGCCATACACGTTGACGCCCGCGTGTTTAGCTTTCCTTTTTCATCATTCATATCCGCAACCAGTGTTGAATCCAGGGGGGTGACCGGGGGTGAAATTCCCCCCCAGGCAGAACAAAATTCCCCCCCCCCCCCCCCCCCCGGAAACATTACCACTTCATATTCATGTTTCTTTAAATCTATAAAATAATGGGAGGATTGCGGTGGAATAGGTAAAAATACCCCCCAGACGTTTCATTTTCCCCCCTGGAGTAATCAGTCTGAATTCAACACTGTCCGCAACATCTACGACAACAATCAGAATAAAGAGTGCGTACCCCACTTTAAAATGCCTGCAGTTTATTTACAGTTTGAAGATGATGTGTAATGTGAACTGCGCCATAGATTTTCGCTTCCGCATTTCTAAAACTTAATAGCCAACGTCCATATCTCTAATTTTCTGAGCGTTGCTGCGACGGAATTTCATTTCTGAAATGCTCAAACCTAGCGATAACAGCAGTTGCCGAACTTGGAACTCAAGCGGCCTTCTTCCGTCAACTTTGGTTGAATCCTACTGATACGGGAAATCGATCACAGTCCGCAAGGGATTTGTCTCACATCTTCCCCAGCGTGGGCCTTCTTGCTTTTTGGCGATGATTGTTGTTTTCTTAAAACAACCGCTTGAGCACGCTAAAATTGCTGAAATTCAGTAGCTTTGAGTTGACGACAAACACAGTTTTGTCAGCGATAGGTTATGTGTCCATCTAACATAGACCTTTGGTTACCAATCATGCGCGGATCCAATAACCTATTATTTTTTTTATCTGCTACAATTGCGTTTCAATTAGGACTAACGCATCAAGTGTATACAAGCTGCAAAGTAGTTATTTGTTAATGAGACCTTGATTAGCAGACATTCAATTCAATTTTACCAGCTAGCATGCCGGCGATCGGGCGTTTTTTATCAGTTCAGCTGTTAAGATGTTTGCTGGAATGATAAATTTTAATTTGTTGTTTTGTCAGATATGTTTCGAATTTTAACTATAAATATGAATTGTGATCTTGTGATTTGGGATTCACTCCAGTCATATTTAATTATTATCTGCCGCTGTAGCGCGTCAGGTTTTTACCTAATTTGTTTTGGTAATTGCTATTTCTGGGCGTTTGAGCCTCTTAAAACTTAATTACGATTATTAATTTTGAAAATCTTTGGTGAAATTAAATTTACTTACTGTTATTAATATGGTTCTCGTTTATCTATACTTACAACCCCTCATAAACCTGCTCGTTTTTTTAGAGATTTAGGTTGTGAAGTTAGAGGCATACAAGGTATTTGGTGATTTAATTTCTTAGCTAGACTTGTCTTTTGTTATGAATAACGACTGGGGCAATTTGGTATAAAATTAGTAAGTTTGTTTGGTAACCTGAAGAACCACTGCCTGGTCCTTAATCACGCCATATTCTGCCGAGAATTTGAGCTAGCCAGCTACCCATCGTTAAGGGTGGTACAATGATTCTTATTAAAGTAGATTACAGAAACTCGTTTTTGATGAGAAAATATCCTTTAATACTTTCTGTACTATGGTACTATTATTTTTGCGATCAGGTGACTGCCCCAACTTTCCATCAGTTAAGCACTACAGTTATATTTGCACCCCCCCCCCCCCCGCATATCTATTTCACTGGAATTTTTCTGTAGAAACTGACCATGGGTTATCACTTATCAGTAGTTAGTAGGGAAATGTCTGTGAAGATGATCAAAATTGTTAGTACAATTTTTCAAAGAGTATTTTATTCGCAGTTTTTTCAGCAACGCAGTGAAACCAACATTTGGCAACATTGCTTCAAAGTTTCATACAACCTCCCCGTAGATTTTCATGAAAATTCGTCCGTTACTTTCGGGTAGAACGTATAAGTATAGATACACAGACGGAAATGTATTTTCGCCCAGTAGTTGCGAAAGCCCTCACTTAGCTCGGTCATGTAGGTATCAGTGACTGTAAGCAAAATAAGGAATGATACTAATAAAAGATTGCTAGTACTTGGGTGATTATAGGTAGCTGGTCGTTTATAAGCCGTAAACATTATAAAAATATTCAGGTTACACGAATATCAACCTCCTCCTGAAATCATAAATTTGATTCACAATAGAAAAAGTCGAATGAAAAAGATTTACCGACGTCCTACTTCTCATTATCCAATGATTTTTCAAAATTCAACGAATCATATGTTTATCACTTTATTTTTGTCGCATGCATCCATGGCAACTACCACATATGTTATATTAATCAAGGCATTACTTCGAAGACCTAATTTAAACTGTCATTGAGCGTCAGTATAAATGTCATATTCATTGCGTACCAACACACAATAAACCGAGATTTAGGAAATAGTATTTCGGGATCATGCTTTGCTCGGAAAATATTTTACTCAAACTTTCGAAAAAAGGGTTTGCTGGTGAAGTTATTCGCCCTTAATACATTACTATCGATAAACCTTTATTTTGCACTTCCAGGACTAAAGTAGCTCATTTAATCCCTAGGGACAAGTAAAAATGATACCTTAACTATGGTAAATTTATGTACACACGAGGTTAGTAGGTTAGGTTTTTTTTGTCATTTAACACACACTGACGCCAACTTAACCTGCAAATCTCGAATTTGACATATAGTGACAGTACATTTCAGTACTGCCAACTGATTCAGGCTACCCAGGGCCTGCTGTAAGTTTTTAAAAAATTGTAATTGTCAGTTTCCAAATTGACAGATTCCAAATTTTGGAAATGTTTGATGATAATGTTCCAAAAAGTACAAAAAATAGCGTATATACCTCGGGACTAAAGTGCCTTCGCCCTCGAGGCAACAAACTCCACTCGCGGGATTAAATGGTGCACTTTATTCCCTCATGACATAATATACTATAGGTATTTTATCTTTAGTTGAAGAAACGTTTCACATAGAAATTCACGGGTAGCGGGTAAGACACTTTTCGTCATCCCAGCGGAGATTGGTCTATCTCAGGGAAGCGACCCTGCCCACGCGAGCCTTGGTGACTCTCATCTCCTAACAGAGGGGAACCAGGTCCTAACCTTGCAATCCTAACCAGTCCAAATTTAATCCTACCCTATATTCTTGCCCTGCAAAAGGGCAGCAGCATTTGCAAAACCAACTACAGGTGGAGTTGTAGTACAACGGTACAGCTGTAGATTGTATATCAGCAGGTGAAGATGGCATCAATCCCCCTCAGCTGCTGTACTGCGATGTGGAAGGAAGGGAGAACCCACTACATTATTTTCTGACAGTAGCTCAATTATAATTATAATTATATTATTACATTTACAATATGATTATGGCTTCTTCAAAAATGAAATTATCCAGAAGTAAAATAGTCCCGCGGGCGGAGACAATTTTGGGAAAAACCATGAACGAAAGGAAAAGGAACAGAAAGAGATCCTACAAGAAAAGAACGACATGGATCGTGAGATCACTGGGTAAGTGGGTATAGGTGGAAAACTAGAAAACAAAATTAGAAATGAAGCGCCTAAATATACAAATAATGGAAATTAGTGAAATTAAATGGTCGGACGTTGGTGACTTCTGGAGTGATGATTACCGAATTCTATATTCAGGAGACGAAAATAAAACTACGGGAGTTGGAATAATACTACAAAGACAATGGGGAGAAAGTGTTAAAAGCTACTGGTTTTACAATGATAGAATAATTTTGGTTAAAATAGAAGCTGAGCCAACAGACCTAGCATTAATCCAAGTGTATATTCCAACTACGGGATATACAGATGAAGAAGTTGAAGAAGTCTATGAACAGTTAAAACAACTTCTACAATATGTGGAAAAAAGAGCGAATCTTATATAGTCTTAGAAGATTGGAATGCCGTAGTGGGGGAACAAGAAGAAGAAGAAGTGACAGTCAATTACGGGCTAGGAAACCGAAATAAAAGAGGACAACGACTAATAGACTTCTGTAAAGGAAAGGAACTCATAGTTGCAAATACACCTTTCCAAAAAACTAAACGAAGAAAGTACACATGGGTCCAACCAAGTGATATCGCAAAATTCCAAATAGATTATATTATTACAAAAAAAAATACACAGAAAACAAATTAAACAATGTAAAACATATCCCGGGGCAGACATATGTACAGATCACAACTTGGTATGCATGATGTATGACATAAATCATAAACGAACATTTAAACAGAAAGTAAAAGTAAGAAAATGGACGACAGAGAAGCTAAAAGAAGAGACCAAGTTGAAAGAATTTCAAAACACCGTAGAAAAAAACTTGAAGTAGTTGAACCAGAAATGGGAATTTATTAAGACAATTATTACGAACGCAGCAGAGGTGACAATAGGTTATAGACAAAATCAACCACAGAGACCGTGGATAAACAACGACATCATAAACCTGATAGAAACGAGAAGAAAAGTACAAAAATTACAAAAATTAAAGTGAATATAATAGACTTAGAAACTTAATCAATAGAGAAGTAAAAAAGTCAAATGAAGAATGGATCGACAAGTTTGTGGGAGAGATTGATGACAACTTCAGGAGAGGCAAAATGGAAAAGGCATATCAACTGATAAGAAAGCATTTTACAAAATTTAGATATAGAAATAACGTTATTAAATCAAAAGAAGGCAAAAACCTCATTGAAAGCAATGAAATAGCTAACTACTGGAAACAATGTACAGAAGAACTTTATAACTCACTCTATCAAACAATTAATATAGAAACAGAAAATGACATAGAAAGAGATCAACTAGGTCCATCCATAATAAAAGATGAATTTATAAAAGCCTTGAAAGAACTGAAAACTTTATACGCACTCATCAAGGAGATGTATGAAACAGGACAAGTACCTACATATTTTAAGAAAAGCATAATGGCCATGATGCCAAAGAAAAACAAATCAAGCAGTTGCGAAGACTATAGAACTCTTAGCTTCTTAACTCATGCCTCTAAAATCCTAACAAACATTTTAAACAACAGAATTAAAAATAAAATAAAATGCAATTTGACTGAAGATCAATATGGATTCAGAAGAGACAAAGGTACTGCCTCAGAAATTTAATTGAAAAAAGCATTCAAGTGAATAAAAATGTATATATCGCCTTCATTGATATAAAAAAGGCGTTTGATAATGTAAATTGGCATATTATGATGGACAGTTTGAAGACAATACATGTGGATTACAGAGACAGAAGATTAATTAAAGAATTGTATGAAAACCAGAAAGCTATAATAAAAATCGACGACTGTCAAAGAGAAGCAAAAATTCTAAAAGGAGTCAGACAAGGGTGCAACCTCTCACCTGCATTATTCAATATATACTGCAATGATTTCACGTTTCTCTACCATAAGTATTTAATTCAATTGCCCTGCTCTGCTAGCTGTGAGTATTTATTTCTTATTTAAAAATTAATTTCAAATGATTTCTCTTTTAAAAATAATTATTGCCATGAAAACTCAATCATCAGGGTTAGGTTCTTTTATCTAGTTGTCTTATATTTGACTTGTCATATTTAGAATAAATTTCAATTGTCAAATGACCTTAAATGTCACTTTTCTTGAATGAATTCAAAATAATTCTTCTACTTGTAATCAGATACGACCAACGTACATTGTTTTCAATATTATTATGATGTATGACTTTCTCTATCTTTTATAGTAAGTAATAACTCTTTTAATTATTGCAAGTAATAAATATTGTTCATCTACTTCATTTTTATTCTAGACTAAACTACTAACCAACCTTATTGACTCTACTAATTGCACATCCAGCACCACAGATCCCCTTGTACAATAGTCACCACACGAACACGTCCAACTGCAATTAACTGTCAAACCAATTTACAGCCATTAAATCCTCCAGAAAATATCCAAATATTTGAAGAATCCAACCTCCTTTTACCAAAACTGCACCTATATTACTCCTTCACAACCCTCTTCTGCCAGTAAACTATCCTTGATGTAATCCAACTAATATTACTTCTTTTCAGGTTTAATTGTCACGATGATCTGTCCTCTGCATGAAAATGAAATATCCAAATACCACCAATCACTCAGAATGATTCCCAGGAAGATACATCAGTCCTTCATCACGGCTCCTACACTTGCAGTAATCCACACCAGTCAAATCCTTTTCACTCCTTCCCATAAACTGTATCAGTTCCAATAAAGCAGCTCAATCCAAATCTATTCAAATACTGTAGTTTTCTGGTTATTTCTATCTAATTAACTGTATTGCACAATCTCTTCACCGATTATGTACTTGTATCACTTCAAAATTACTTTCTCATATTTTTTTTACCACGTAGATTTGTTAAAAGCCCTGTTATTTGTATACCACCAAAATTTTTATACAAATAAGGCATAATTTCAAATTTTTTATTATATCAAAAAGGAGTTTTCAAAATTCTGTATACATTTTATGAGTTTGTTATTCTTACTCTCAAAAACAACTCTCCTAACTACCGTATTTTCATTATTGATGCTTACTATATTAAAGTATACATTTGATACCTACATACTTTGTTATCTTTTAATATTTTAATTTGGTCTGTCGTATCTGATATCAGTAGTAAATAACTTCTATCTTTTAACATCTTACTTTATAAATTAAACTATATGAAATTTATTCTTTCCATTCTCATTTCTTAAAATATAATCTCTATTTAAAATTTAATTCAAATAACCTTTTATATTCTAAACTTTTGCAAAGACTGACTACAATGCTTTACCAAATTCTTTTATCGTATTAATTATCAAACTATATCCACTCTTATGATATCATAACAATACATAGAGCAGGCTATAAATGAATGCAAAGAAATCTGCTCAGGTATCATACTGGGCGGTGAAAGGGGATATGGAAACAATGTAAAATGTGATATCTTGACACAGAAATGTCTTTAAAAATTCGAGACAAAAAAATTTTACTTTAAGAGGTTCGAAGTATGGAAATGCGATTGTCTCTCAAATAAAGATATATAATGGCTTCAGCTTTTGCAAGAACTATTTAAAAGAAAATTTAAATCAAAAAAGCATACATCTATCAAACTTATGTAAACGATCAACCACATTTTAAAAATTAAACTTTAACCAGTCAAGATTCAACAGAACCGAATTACCCAAAAAAATTATCTGTATTTACAATTAAAGATAATTCTTTGACTACTAATTTCATAAATGAATGTTTGTCCGTGGCTCAAACAACACTTTTAGTGGATACAATCAAACAAAGTGGACATGCCAGTCTTTCCAATTTAGCTGTGTAAAATTACTTTTGTATTTAAATGTCGTTTAAATTTTTTGTACCACCTCTTCTCCGATATTTTTTGTTGAGATGCTATTTTAATTGCTTCCTTTACATTTTCTCATTCTGCATCCATGTTATCGTTTGTCATCAATTGTTCTAATACTTTGTTCAGTCTTGTTTGATATAAGTATCTTATACTTTCCTCTTCAAGTAAGGGTACTTTGAAAACTTGTCTGTAAATCTTATACATTGGCTGCTTAAATGGTAAATAATTCCATTATATGGTATTTAGCTGTTTCTTCTAATCACTTTCAGCACACAATTATATAGCTCCGCTATCAGTAAATCTACTTGTCTTGAGTCTTTTTTGACTTTAAATGCTTTTAATAGTTCTCGACTTACTGCTATCCTACTTTGGGAATCATGTAGGGTCAATTAAACCAATTTCATGACCTCTTCATAGCTGTTATTCAGAATCTGCACTGGCATCAAAATTAATTCCTTGAACACTCCTGGTATTCGCCTTTGTCGCCTCTTGTGTACCTGCCGTCTTAATTTGCTTCTTATTACCATTGTCAGTACTTTATGTACTGTCTAGCAGTGATATTCCCTAAATACACTTGTTACTTTTAGTGTATATACAGGGTGTATACAAATTGACGCAAAAGCTCGAGGTAGCGATATTCCTTGTACAATTCTGAGTCGAAAATCTTAATACAAAAATGTTGGATTGGTCTTCATAAGCCCTCACAAGCGGTAGCTGAAAACAATTGTTTTTTAGGTAAAGTACCCCTTCTATTTTAAATACTACCAAATGTCATCAGGAAAAGTTGTTCAAAATGTAAAATTATGGTCCCATACAAAATTTCCGAAATATCGACGTACTATTATGAAAGCGTGTGCATTAGATGAAGTACTTTTGTGATAACATAGTTTCATAAAAGTAAGCCGATATTTCTGAAATTTTGCATGGGACCATAATTTCATATTCTGAACAACTCTTTCTAGTGACATTTTGTCGTATTTAAAACAGAAGGGGTACTTTACCTGAAAAAACAATTGTTTTTAGCTACCGCTCGTTGTTACGGTTCAAAAATCATTTACAGCTATTCATCTAATTATTTGCCCTAATTTTGGTTAAAATTAATTTTAGCCATATCTTTCTTCAAGTTTTATTTTTCCTACAACAATGCTGAGCGCTCAGATCTTCTGAAAACTATATTTCAATCTAAGTAAGCCATTTGATCAGAATTACAGGCTTGAGAGCCCTGGTGTGTAGGCTTCATTTTATGCATATTGGGTTGCTTTTATCTGACCCCTTCCCCAAAATTTGATTTTTGTTATCAGAATTTTTGGAAAACCATCTTCCCATTCCCCATTTTTGTGCTGTTAAAGACAGGTGCCTCGAAAATTAACGTCTTGGAGACGTACCATAATTGGATTTATTCGATGACATCTTACGTAGGAAGTTACTTTTGGTGTGTTGTGAGTTACACGGGCGTTCTGGAATAGACCCCGGGGATTGTATTTTTGGTAATTTCCAAGCCCAAACCTCGTTTGGGGATTTCGCTTTAGCAAGCACATGTTCCTCCTTCTTGGCGTAGTGCAATCGTGAACATCTGCAACGGGTATGGGTGTTTTTTTTAAATTTATTCAGCTCGGTTCTAAGGCTATTGCCCTTTTTAGCTGTTCCCGTTTGGTGACGTACCTTCAGCGTTCCCGTTTGGTGACGTACCTACAGTGTTCCCGTTTGGTGACGTACCTACAGTGTTTCCGTTTGGTGACGTACCTACAGTGTTTCCGTTTGGTGATGTACCTACACTTTTCCCGTTTGGTAACGTACCTGCAGCATTTTCTACCTGGTGGCGATTCGAGCAATGTTCTGCCCCCCCCTGCGAGCACATTCGCACCCAGGCCTAATCGACACCTCTGGCTGCAGCCCCCCTGAGTTTGGCACGCACGAAGGGATTAGGGCAGGTGAACGCCTGTGAAACCTCCTCCGACAGTCACCTGGTCGTCGTCCGCTTTGTGGCCGCCTTGCAGCCCTTCGACCTCTGTCTACGCTCACTGCAGCTGGGGAAAATCCATCGCAAAGGTCGGTTAGTTAATATTTTCATTTCGACCTCTCAAACCTCAGGTTCCTTCTGGAGGCGCTGTCGTGACGGTGCTACGACGTTCTCGATAAACTTTCGAATGCTTTTAATGTGTATTTTAAGCGGTAAACTCATCTTTGAAATATAGTTGATAACCCGCCATCGTAAAACGTAAAGAATATTTGGTGGTAGCTCTCTTTAACCGACATTCAGCTTTTCAGATCATATGTACGGTGGTGCATCTGGCCCAGTACTAGTTTCAACGGTACTGTAATATTTTTTGTAAGGCAAGTGCATGAAAAGCCTCATTTCACTTTCAATCGTCACGTTGCCGTGGTGACTTAATCTACGTTTGGATACCACTATCATATGCGCCCCGCTTTGCAAGAATATTGAATTAAATGTTCCCTTACGACCCTCTAATGCGGATTGTTTAGCATTATCGTGAATTCGCGGTTTATAGCGCCATATACGGAAACAAGATCTTGTAACCCGTGTTAGCGTCTTGAAAATTTAATTAAAAGTTACGCCTTGCACACTGGGTGCTTGGTCGCATTCAACGTGCCTTTCTAAATTTTTCAATCTTAACAGTTGTGTCGAAGCCACGATGCTTTCGACCGTTTTCTATTTATTCAGTAGTGCATTTGGTCAAGTTTAGCATCAATTTTTGTAATGCTTAATACTAATATTTTGTCGCAAATTAAGATATCACTTACCGTTTTTTAATTACTTACTTAACTTGAATCTACTTGTCAACTACGCTTTTACGTTTATATAAATTTAAATGGCAATTATGTGGTGAGGTTGGCCATACGCTTAATTATTATTAAACTGTGATATGATCTCCCTATTGAGATTTTGTGTGGATTATCCGTATTATATGTTGTGTAAGATAATTGTGGAACCTCTTACTTTACTGTTTGCTTATTATATTGAATCGTTACCTAGGCCAGCGAATTTTATTTATGTCTCTTGCCGTATCTCTTTTCAGGAAGTGCTGGTAGCGCATTTTGTCGTATGCCCTTATGTGCGATTAGCAAAGAGCTGGGTTATCTGCTACCTGGCGCCCGTATTTTCTTTTAGTTTAGCTGAAGCTTTGAGTGTCTTATACAACCCACGCCCTCCTCTGGCTGAGAAGCCGGCTGCACTTGCTTACCGCCCTTACCATCAGAGCAACGGTAACAACGGTAACATCGTAAGAACTTATGAAGACCAATTCAACATTTTCGTATTAAGATTTTCGACTCAGAATTGTACAAGGAATATCGCTACCTGAAGCTTTTGAGCCAATTTGTATACACCCTGTATTTAGGTCACATCTGAGTTCTTCCAAAACTATATCATTTTTTCTTGCTTTCATGTTTAATTGGCAATTTTCGTATCTATTTTTGTAGCGTTTTACCTTCTTTGGATCAGTATTTCCACTTGATATAATTCTTGCCCCCATTGTTATCATTCTTGCAACGTTTAATTATTTCAATTAGTTTGCACTATAGGTTTCCTTCATCGGATACTTCTGTTGCTCTCTGCTCATTTAGTAACTCTTCGAAGTGTTCAGCCCATGTTTTCAGTTTTCTTTCCATACCCCAAATTGCATGTTATTGTTTGTATTTTTCTTCTTCTTCTTTGTCGATATCTCTTATATCCAAAGTTTGATTCTAGTTTGCTTTCCAAAATGCCCTCCATTTGTTTGTTTGTCTCTGGAATATATTGGTGCTCCTGACGGATTTTGTTTGCTCCCTGATACAAAATTCTTATGTTCTTGTTTTTTGCTCTTATTATCTATTCCTCCTTTTTTGGTGTACATATGCTTTACTGTGTTCCTCTTTTCTTTATAATCTGAGCTACCTTCCTGTAATACCGGTCATATCAATATTTCTTCCAGTGCACTTATATTTACTCCAAATGTATCCAACTTTTCTTAATCGCTTTCCTTAATTGAGGTTTTGCGATTTTTTTAGTCTTTCTTTCAAAGATTTAACTGCAAATGTCAATAATTGAGGTATTATTGCCTCAAAAAACCTAAGCAGTGCAGTGGTAGGCTCGCTAAAGGCAACGACGATTGTAAAATGTTTTTATTAACTTAGATTCCCGCTTAACAAACTAGCTATTAATTCCGATATGTAATTTTCACCAATCCCCTCAATTACTATACATCCACAAAAATATTATACATATGACTATTCAACACTATAACATATAAGCCAATC
Organism: Agriotes lineatus; assembly: GCA_940337035.1. Lineage (NCBI taxonomy): Eukaryota > Metazoa > Arthropoda > Insecta > Coleoptera > Elateridae > Agriotes > Agriotes lineatus. The sequence continues at coordinate 30,326 of CALNHX010008551.1, read as the reverse complement.
ACATTGCAGACATTTGCTTTTTTCAACCAATAACAGCAGTATATCACTGAATATTGGGCACCATGCAAAATATTCACAAAACAATGTACGTACTCAAAAAATAAATAGCCTTGTTGCGAAGTATCGCTTAGCAACGATGTTCTGTTCTTAGTGATATCGCTTGGTTACGTAACACTAAACCCCAGAAAACTGTGTGGCTTGCATTAAAAATTTTAAAATGTTGTGTTTTGGAAGTATTCCGTTGAATTTAATTGAGAATGAATAATTATATTAATTGTTGGATTATTTTTCAATAAAGTTGACCGTTATGTATTATATTGTTAAATAGTCATCCCAAATACCACTCGAAGTGGATATATTTTTTAAATATTTTGCCATTTCCATATAAATTATTGCAAATTCCACTCAACAAAATCACATTTAAATGTCACTCGCCTTCGGCTCGTGACATTTTTGATGTGATTTTGTATCGTGAAATTTTAAACGCAATAATTTACATGGAAACGACAAAATATTTGTCAAAAATATATCCACTGCTTGTGGTATTACCCTTGAATATTACATCGATACACTGTACTTAAAATTTTCGAATTTTCACAACAGGATTAGGAATATGATCTACAATCTTGATACCTCCATTTTGATCTTGTGGCACTTGGCCTTTCTTTGTGTGTTAACGAACTTAATTGCTGTAATTTGGGTGAACTATTATAATAACTGTTTTTACAAAAAAAGTAACTATCAAATTAATAAGAAGTATTATAAACTTAAAAATTCCTTAGTAGCCCATCGATAGAATGCTAACCTTGCGATCGGCAACTCCTCGGTTCGAATTCGTGAATGAAATATAGCGTAGTAAAACTACATGCAAATATATACATACAACTCAGACCATAAATTGAATGTAGAGAGTAATGTAAGTTGAACGCGACCCATTACCCTCGCTGCACTTCCGTGTGAATGATGCTTGACACCTAAAGGTAACAGTAGGTTAACGATACTAAATGAATATATTATTGTTCAGTTGATGAACAGGTAGCTGATAGAAAATTATTATATTTTGTTCCAATATTTTCAAATTTGAAAATTTATGGAATGTTTATTTGTTACTGCTTAAATGTTTTTTAACAGTGGAGTATAGAAATAATTACATTTCTAGCAAACTGAATCATGTGAATTCTGTACATTTCGTTGTGGTTCCAACTATCATCTATGACTAAATTTGGGTCTGTCACTCAATGTGCGCGAAAAAAATTTTATACTCCACAACCCTCACTGCAGACTAATTTTAACCACATCCTGAAATATCAGGCAGGCGTTATAAAGATGCTGGTTTTTGTGGGGCTCCGTGTAAATCAGCCAGACTTCATAAATTTGTCTCAGCGCGGCGCTGACGTCGCGAGGCCCTCCGCGGGATCTTGTAGCGTATTTCACACCTTTTTATGGCATGTGTCACATTGCATGGAACTGCACTTTTTGCAATATTAACTCACTCCGGCCGTGTGACCTCTGCGTCGAGCCTTGGCTTTTATTGTCACAGAAGACGTAAAAATTCGAGCCCCGGATTATTACCGGGTAACACGGGAGTATATCAGAGTTTCGTCGACATCCATCACCCCCGTAATTTACGATTGCGGAGCATTTTTAGCGCTGCTTTGTAATTTACACCTGTCATCGCAGTTATCTCTATTAATTAATTACGCGGTCCTCATTAACTTATAATTAATAGATCTCCGTTCTGTGTTCTAGCAAGCAGTTCGAGTTATGCGTCGTTATTTGCATGGCGTATCTTGGTCTGCAATCTTGAAGTGTAAGATGCATTCAAGTTATTCAAGATAATACAAAGGCAGCAAATTGCAAGACTTGCATGCGTTTCATTTCTTTTATAATATACGAGCGGTTTGGTCGATTATTTCTATTTGCGGTCATGTTGAGAACTACGTGGTTGCGGTTAACTGCATCATGTACTTTACTTTGTTTAGTCGCTATTACCACAGGAGATTGACCTACAAGTGATGATCTAGCCGAGGATGTATTTAGAGCGTTTAGTCGTGAACATTTCTGCATGTACCGTATTTTTATTTACACCAAACCTTCGAGGTTAACTTGTTAATGGGAGACTGTTCCGAGCTGAAACCATTGGTAAAGCCTGATCTAAAGATCATCATAGGAGAAATGTTTTTCCATTATTAATAACCATGCCAATTTAATGGGTAACAACATACACGGTGCAACAGAAATTCAACAAATTTAACGATGCTTGTACTGATACTTTAATGAATTGTTTATGCAACTATGCAACTATTACGAGCTCTCGTTTGTTGTAATAATTTACGCATTATGAAGGCATCGGTTTGGCCATTTTCTACTGTCTTTCGAAATCAGAATGCTAGCTACATGGAGCAAGAAAACGAATCAATTAGATACTGAACAAAAAGGGAAAGGGCATTTACTTTAAAAATAATTCATAAAACACCAACGATATCAAAAAACAATTATAGAGAGAGAACAGGCTAAGAACATTATCGAAGATACAGTAAGTGCGGCTGATTTTGTGATGCGTTGCGTTTGCAATCGTCTTTATGTTCTTGAAGTCTTACATCAACGGAACGAGCAGTCTGTCCAATGTAACTTGAACCGCAACAACAAGGAATACGATATACACCAGCTCAAGTTCTTCGTTTTCGAAATACAAGGTGTTGAATTTAGAAAACTAAGAACTTGCCGACCCATGTTGATAGGAACGTTTTGTCTTAAAATAAACCAAAGAACATTTTAATCAATTTTTACACGTCCTGTATATGAAGGCTGAAGTATATTATGGATAGTGGTGACAAATAAATAATAAAAGCGACAAGTAAATGTCTATGCCCGGGGTATAATCTATCACCACTATACCTATAGCTGTCTATAAATTAACGATACTATTAGGAAGGAATACAGCAAGTTCGAGCAACTTACTGCAAAAAGCTGTGCACAAATTGCAAATTACAGTGAAAGAGTACAACTTAGAGATATCTATATCTTTACGATCCTGTGCCGAAAATATCTAAAATTGTAATGAATAATACAAATATAAAATAGTAAAGAGATCAAATTCGAACGATGGGTGGCTGAATATACACTAGGAGATTATCAGAGAAGTGACGACATCTAAGAAGAATTAGATATGTGTGAGTTGAATAATAAAATAAAGCAGGATATAAATTAGTGGAAGGATCACCCAGACAAAATTCCGAAAACACATACAAACCCAGAGCAAAAGAAAGTCTGAAAGACCCAGGAGGAAATTGGATAGAGCAACCATAACACAGTACCAGTGAACTGCATGACTATAAAACTTAATTCAAAACTTTCTGTTCTAAAAAACTGTATCAGAATATCTAAATATTTAAAAAGATAAGCACCTTCTTTTACCATTAGCTTTTGCAGTTACGAATATATCTTCTCCTTCTTCTTCTTCTTGTATATATAAATAATATAATAATGCCAGAAAGAGATAGAGAGGATTGTAACTTCCAGCCTCAAAGCACTTACCCGAAAAGACTATAAAAGACGGAAACAACATTTTTATTTATACTTAACCTTGTGCCACAGAATAACACGTCCCCTTTAGTTGTCCTGATATTTACACAATGCATTGAAAATTTATGTTTTGTAATTTTATAAATCGCACAAAGAGTTGATTTAAAATGTACTTCCGTATTTAGTCACATTTATTTACGTTATAATAGTAAATGTAACTGTAAAATTGCCAGTAATAGTAACATGATACAATGACAATGGTATTTTTTAGATGACACATGTGCCTTCAATGTTAGTTCCTTAAGTGACGTATGTTAGATATAAACAAATCAAACATTTTAACATTGCAATAATAATCATAAATTCAATTATATGAATTTCTTTGCTGTCTACATAGTAGTACAGAAATAATAGTAATTTACGATACAAGTGCGTAAAGCCAGGCTTTAGTCACGAGGGCGGCAGAGTTAAAACGCGAGTGAGCGAGCTTTTTAAGCCCCGCGATTGACTAAAGATGCTTTACGCATGTGTATCGTACAATATTTTATCTACGATAGAATCTAGAAAACACGGTAAATATAAATAAAAATTATTTTATTTAGGATTACTAGCGAACGATCGTAATTTTGCGTGGTTAAAAATTTTAAATCACGTTACTACTGACGACCTGAACTAATAATAGTATATTATTATATGAGCGATTATGACAACCATTATTCACGAAGATTACATTTGCCCCACAAGCCGAAGGCGCGTGGCGCAAGTCATCTGAGTGAATAATGGCCATAATCGCGAATATAATACGATATTTTATCTACTCCTATGCAATAGGAGTCTTGTGTTCATATTTCCGAATTATGATATTTGTGACAGCTGTTAACTTCAAAAGTCATTTAATAATAAGAATGAATTTTGTGATTGGCTACAACCTATTGAATAATGAAAATAGAGTTTTCTGATTGGTTGCAATTTGCAAACTATTGAATAATGAAAATAGAATTTTATGATTGGCTGCAAACTGTGAATTATGAATCATAATTAATGGCCATTGTACAGTAGGAGTAAATAAAAACATGTTATTAAACAGGCGCTTTACAAACTTAAAACTGCCAACTAAAAATAAATTTTACACACTGTCGTTGATAATAAAATGTAAATCTCAAGTTACAATTATCATTAGACTTCAATACGGGTAGAAAACAGTGTTTCATTCAATTATGTTAGAGTTCCAGTTCGAAATGATGCAAACCTAAGTTACATAGGTATCCCGGCAAAGCAGCTATATATCTTCTATACTCTTTAAAAGGTACAAAAAGTGGACTCAACAGCAATGAAAGAATAAATGTTTCGGAATGGGGCTACAATTAGACAACACGTACATCTACACACTACAATTCACAGACAATCAGGCGCAACTAGCAAGTAATAAAGCAAATCTAGAATATACTGGGTGGCCATAAATATCTGATATCACATTACCTTTGGAATCAACACCGCTTTATTAAAGTGATGAATCCAACTAAACTAAATGTCATTAATGTCATCACAACTAAAATTCCTATCTGTCAAAAATTATTACAGATTGCAATAAGTATTGAAGTTAGAACAGAAGATTTTTATAATCGAGTCGTAGGGTAAACTGCAGAATCCGGGGCACATTCCCCTCCTCTTATTGCATTTTATTACATTACATAGATAGCAATACTTATCGCAACTGAAATATAATGCTAACCAACATTTATAAGTAGCTAATTCCATGGCTACCGGGATCTCAGATATTTATGGCCACCCGGTATAACCAGAAAACTGAAAGAAACGTATGACAAGTGGAGCCCTGCAATAAATTTAGTGAAGATGAGATATTTGCAAGCAGATGCAGGTAACTTAATATACAGGGAAGTGACGAAGGGATAAAAATTGATGAATATGAATATTTACTACTACTAAATAGGATCAGGTGCGAAAGAAATTAATGCAAGAATAATTCGAACATGAAAACAATAGTTTGCCTAAAAAATATTCTGTGGTGTAAATATTTAAAGAGAACAGTGATAACTAACATATATGAAGCAGTAGTAAAACACCAGTCTCTATGAAACTGAAGCATAGCGAATTATAGAGAAGATAAAAGAAAATTCTAGGCAACCGAAATGAACGCACTTCGAAGATTAGCGAGACTATCAGAAAGCCATAGCATAACAAATCAAATAGTAAAGCAGCTAATGGACGTAGAATATACAATACTGAAGGACGTCAAAAAAAACTACTTAGGTACTTGGTATGTCTACGACCAGAGAATGGCAGACAAAAGGTTCCTTAGACAACTAATGCAGTTGGTACCACAACAAAGAATACCAAAATGAAGACTTAAAATAACCTGGTCTTAATGCAGATCGTTAACAGCTCTACATACTTCCAAGCAGACGAGCAGTTCTACCAACAAGAGTTCGGAGTGGCCATGGGATCGCCACTATCTCCAGTAGTAAGTAACATCTACATGGAAGACTTTGAACGAGCTATATCTCAATATGAGAACAAGCCTAGTCTATGGCTGCGATACGTAGATGATACGTTCGTAATATGGCCCCATGGAAGAAAGACGCTGGACGGCATCTCAATAATCAGCCCGATCAATTAAGTTCACGATGGAAATAGAATCGGAAGACAAACTCCCATTCCTAGACGTACTAGTCCAGAAGAATGGTGACACTGTAAAAACAAACGTATATCGAAAACCAACCCATACGGGGAGATACCTGAACTACGATTCTAACCACCACAACAGCGTGAAAAGTGGCGTCGCGAGATGCCTATACAGCCGAGCCAAGACCATATGCTCGGAAGAAGAAGATCTCAAACGGAAAATTGGGATAATTACAGATATGCTGCAAGCGAATGGTTACACAAAAAGAACTCTTACCCTAACACTAGAAGAGCTGGACAGAAATACAACACAGGCAGAGGATGAGAAAACGGAACCGACCACCACGGCCGTAATACCATACATCCGAGGAGTTTCCGATAAACTGAAGAGAATCGGAAACAGATTCAATATAAGAACTGCCTTCAAGTCCACAACAACTTTGATAGGCATGATGACGCATACCAAGCTTCAAAACGAAGATCAGAGTTCAAAGAACTGTATCTACAGCGTACCGTGCGAGTGTGGAAGACAATACGTAGGGGAAACACAACGACCCCTACGAGTGAGATTATCGGAACACAGCAAAGATATTAGAAAGAGCGAAACCATCAAATCCAAGATGGCAGAATACGTCTGGAACGAAGACCACCACATACAATCGGATAACACATCAATTGTAGTTAAAGAGGAAAACAGGTTCCGTAGGAAGCTGAAAGAAGCTACATTCATAGCGCTGGCAGAAGAACCAATTAGTCAGGCTAGCGCAGAAATAAAGCCCATTTGCGCAGAGAATTGCAAAAGTAGTCTACTGTGCATAGGCTACTGCGCATATAGCGGTAACATATATATAAGTTTATAACTAAAATATATGGCCGCGCTGGTGGCCTAGTGGTAAGAGTGACAAACTCGTAATCACAGCGATCAGTGGTCCCAGGTTCAAACCCCCGGGTAGGCACTGAGTGTACGTAAAAAAGACGTACAAAAATCAGTCCTTCTCAGGACTAACCAGGAGTCTATTCACCTGAGGAAGGGAGTAGACCAAAAACTCCGGAAACGTCGTGTGGTAAACACCCGAGACAGTGGAAAAAGTCCGATACAACATCTCGTAATATACAACTGCCAAAAATGACATAATTCAGTTGAAGAACGTTTTAACCCGAATACTTAACATAAATCGAGTTTCAGTGCAGAAACATAAACATAGGAATAGGATGCAGGGGACAATTGGGTAAAGAGTGTCTAAACAGAAACGTGAGAGGAATGATATAATTCTGTCAGATAAATGATATATTCATTGATAATTCATATTCGTATAAAAAATTAGTGAAAGATGCACTTTTATAGAGAAGAAAAGGAATGCAAAAAGCATTATAGATTATAAAGTATATACGCAGGAAACACCGAACGATATAAAAGAAGTTAATGTAGAAATAAAGACAGAATTAGATACTAAACACAAAATTGAAAGAGCACAAACAGAATTTAAAAAACCTGAAAAAGAAAAATTAAGAAGGGGCAAGTATTATACCTAACCTTTATTGACATAAGAGCGGCATTTGACGGAATATAAAGAGAACGGGCATGAAAGTGTCTGGGACAGTTGAAAGTTACAGAAACACTTACAATAGTTATCAAAAGTATATACATATACAGCGACCGCCAAAAAATCGGCATCAAATGGAAAAAAAATCATTTTTGATTTAAAGACAAAAATTTTACGGCGAAAAGTTGTTCTTGTTTGAAAACCTACTAACCACTGTCAGATATATCGAGTAATTTTTACTTAATTAGAAATTGGTGTTTCTCTAAATTTTCAAAATCCAACAAATGCTATTTTTCGGAAATTAAGTAAGATTTCTATGTGATTTTTTTAGCGTGCGTCAGTTTTAACTAACTGAACAATCTCAAGGTTAAACAGCAACTTGTTTTCTTTAACTTTCGCAATAATTGAATTTTTTATTTTTTAAATATTTTCCAACATTTGACATACTAAGACTTAATGTTAAAATTTATTTTTTAGGAGAAAACTTTAAAGACTTATAATTACACAAAACAATAGAAAATGTTAATTATTCATTTAGATGTTTTATTATTTACCGTTAAGTAATATGTTGTCATACTTTTTACGTTTTTGATGCAAGGCGCCTTTTGGGAGAATTATTTAAATGGCTGCTAAAAACTGTAACCGACCCCTATTAATGAATTACTTTTACAAAAATCCTGTAAATGTTCTTTTACAGTTGTGTAAATAAAGAGATTTTTCTTTATTCAGTTTACATGTTTTTTTTTAATTTTGGATTTTTTTTCAAAATGTTAAACCGAAATTTTAAACAACTTTTTTCGTAATTCTTTTTTATGTGCTGCTAGTAAATGCATTTTTTCGCAATTATTTTCAAAAAAAATGTTAAATTTGACAGATAACGGATGTCACGTAATAACTTTTGTTTGGCCCAATTGTAATGTTTTGCAACCACCTCCTCTAAATAAAAAAGAATGCTATTTGATGTCAACTTTTTGGCAATTGCTGCATAGATGTAAAGGGGGTAGTCCAAATAAATGGAAAGCAATCAAGAAAATTTGCATTGAAGAAGGGAAGAAAACAAGGGTATAGTTTGAACCCTTTACTATTTACAATCATAGAGTGCAAAAATTGGGGGTGCTGAAGCTCCATGACATTTATAAATATTTCGTTCGGGCAGGTGGTAACTTCTCTATTTCAGACCTTAGGGATTTAAAAAAATCGTAAAAATAGTTATTTTTGTATATACTCGTAGAATGCGAAATCCTACTCTACATCGCGAGCAAAAAAAAAACGCCCATGATACGTAATTGCTACTTACGTATTAAAATGTTTATAGTACGACGAAATGTTTAAAATGCGACGCGAACCGGAGAGCTTTAAATTTCTCGAGGGCTATAATCGTGATTATGCACGTGGTATATACAACGTTTTATTTTATTTTGGTTCTCATATTTGAAAAAAGTCAAGGATTCAGTATTTTGTCTACAGACAATTCCTCCCGGCCGTACATAAATTACGATATGGAAAAAATAAGCTCTAATGGAGAAGAACTAGAATTAGTATCGACAAACAAATATTTGAGCAGTATAATAGCTGAGGATGAGAAAATGAACAAATAAACAGGCCCTGAAACAAGAGGGAATAGTAAATAACATCGAAAAAGGACAATTGCAATTGTATGGACATATATACAAATAGTTAGGACGAATCCAGAAAGTCTTGTTAAAAGTGTAATGGAGATGGGAGAAACTGGGAAAACAGAAGAAGAGGAAGGCCGCAGAGAAGATGGATTAAAAGAAATGAATAATTGAATGCTAGCAGGGGAAAAATCAATAAATTGAGAAGACTAGGCGAAAATAGAAGAGAACGAAAGAGATGGGTAGAAAGGAATCAACCGAACCAAGATTCGACGGCATAACTGGCATAAGGAGAAGAGAATAATAGCATTAATAAAACTTGAGCAAATATTCGTCTATAACCCATTGACATTTTGTATATCATATCAATTTAACTATTCGTAGCAGAATTCCTTATTCCACTTTAATATATTATGTTACAAGATATGTAGGTGCCTTAGAACAGAGAAAAAGTTGATAAAACAAGGCCGAAGAACCGAGTGTTTCTATATTTTTAGGCCTGTGCCAATAAGGTACTAGAATACTAGAATGGTTGTTTGTCTAAATAAAGTCGGTCTCAGATAACAAAACCAAAAGCAAATAAAAATAGGTTGGTAGCGCAAAAGCATATGCACAGCAAATTTAATCAATATTTTCGAATAAAAATATAAATAAAACAGGAGACAGAATGAAAAACTGCGATCAGCAGGAAATGTTTAAATAAAAAATTTACAAGAGTTGACACCGAATAATAAAATCAGTGTTAGTGGATGATTTACGATTTATTCACTGTCATCACTCTGTTATCGACAAGTACTTAAATTTAATTACGTTTTTACACTTTGATAGCAAAAAGTAGATTATAATACAGAGTGTCTAAAAAAGAATTACATCTAGTTACCTGTGAAATTTGTTTACATGTAAATTTTTATGTGCCACTAGATTGTTATTGGTATTGCATTATCCAGAGCTGTCATTAATTAATTGTAAAAAAAAGTAAATATTCACTTCAAATAGTTTTAATTATAAAATATTTGTTAATACAATACAAAATGTACACAGTGCAAGAAAACATTTTTATTATTGAGGCATATTTTCGATCAGGACAGTTAATAAATGGGGAATGGCAATATATGCGACTTGTAAGCAGCAGTTTCGACTGCAGTTTCCTAACAGAATTGTCGAAGAAACTGTTTTGCGGCACCACATTCGTTGCGTTGTTGAAAAATTTCGGGCGACAGGAAGTGTAGAAAAAGGCAAGTCTACCGGAAGGCCAGCCACTGAACCAAACATTATTGAAAATGTCGAAGCTCTTGTCGTAGAAAACCCAAAAATGTCAGTGCGTCGTATTTCAGCTCAGACAGATGTCCCTAGAGGTACTGTTCAGAACATTTTGAAGAAGCGACTGCACATGCATCCATATAAAGTGTCTGTTGTACATGAAATTCGACAAAGGGACCATGCTAGTCGAATACATTACTGCAACTTTTTCCAAGAAAATTTAAGCAACAACAATGTTCTTGATTTAAGTTTTTTTTAGTGACGAGGCGTGGTTCCATTTAAGTGGATTTGTAAATAAACAGAACTACAGAATGTGGTCAGTCGATAATCCACATAACTATGTTGAATCTCCTTTACATCCTGTTAAAGTTGGAATATAGTTAGCTATGTTACGTCGTAGGATCATAGGACCAATATTTTTTCATAACACCATAAATGGTCAACGTTACCGAGAACAGCTATTAGTGCCCTTTTTGGATCAACTGCACCCCGATGAATTTAATGGTGGTTACTTTCAGCAGGACGGGCTCTTTTCTAAGGACTACCTTTAGTTTATTAAGTTATATTCCTTCCATTACTTTTAAGTTCTATATTTGAGAAATATTTTTAATTTTCTGGAAAACAATGAGGATTAGTCATTTTTAATAAGGGTCGTCTTACTTCTTACGATATTCATGCTGTTGAATAATGCGTTAAAATGCGCACATATCTTAATTGTAAAAGTAAACGAAAACCACAAGTAAATTTTGTCAACAAAGACTGTTGTTGAGCTTATGTTATTCTTCCATCTACTAGGTCTACTACTAGCTAACAGTAGCGCGCGAGAGCGGCACATTTTACGTTTGTATGGGAAATTCAAAGCACACTACATGTAGTTCTTTTTTAGACACACTGTAGATTGTGTATGTGTAAAGTAATGAATCATTATATATATTGTATTGATTGACTATGTTATAATGATCTTTATGTATTTAAATGGTTTTATGCAGGGCAGTAGCTACAGGCTTGGGGGCCCCGGGGCAATAAATAATTATGGGGCCTTCACGTTATGATCCCCTTTACCTCTTCTTCTTCTTCTTTAGGTTCCCCTCCTATCGGAAATTGGAAATTATTATGGCAACTTTAATTTTGTTGGCGATTGTTCTGAATAATTCCCCTTTACCTCTACACCACTTTCATTTAGTAAGCCTTTTTTAATAGGGTTGCTATTTGGTGTTTTTTTTCTGTTATGATAGAAGAATGGGAATTTAAAACAGACAAAACACATATTTACTTGTCATATTGAGTTTAATATAAAACTGTAGAAGTTTGTTAACCAATTGGCTAAGGCGTTAGCCTTATACCGCAGCGGTCCCGGTTATTATTATTAATTTAGTGGTAGTCGTCATGGTGTAAAGAATACAAGGTGAAACGTTCCCGGAGATGCGGAGTCGTTCAGAAAGTAGAGGGGAGATGTGAACCAATCCTAAATGCGCCTACTTAGGAAATCCATCATGTCCGCGATCATAGTGCAACCATGGCCGCGATCGTATATTCTTGCTGGCACTGTAATTCTAAGTATGTCAAATTCGAGGTTAGCAGGTTAGGCTTTTCGTCAGTCTGACACAAACTGACGAAAAACCTAAACTCGAATTTGACATCGACAGCGTCTTCAACAATACACTTCAGTACTACCATTCCTGCCCTTTGTGGGCGCATTTCTTATTGGTTGAATTTGAGGTTCTGCCCACAATGCTTCCATTCTGCGGAACGTTACACCTTGTATTCTATGTACCAGGGTAGTCGTTAGATCATACAGAAAACGCCTATCGCGATGTAAAAATTTCTGCACCAGGCGGAGTACCACCCGTTATACGACATGCATATAAAACTCACAAAGTAACAACAGCGTACATAAATCAAACAAATAGAGACAATCACTGTCGGTTCCTTTGATGTCAAAATACCGCCACGTCCTCCATGTTTGTTCCTGTCATATGCGTCACTTTAAGGTTTTGTAACACAATTCCGTCAATGTGACATTTATTGGCAATCCGAAATTTTACTTAAAATTGCCAAGACTGTAAGTCTATGTCAAATTCGAAATTAGCAGGTTAGGTTTTGTTTGTTATTTGACACAGACTGACGCAAAATATAACCTGCTAACCTCGAATTTGACATAAACTTTACAATCTCGCCAATTTAAAGTAAAATTTTAGACATAACTCAATCAGTTATTGCTGATGGGAACAAAAATGGCGGCGATGCCGGCATTTTCACGAATCAAAGAATGTCGGTACTCTCCTATATACACTGGCTCTGATTGGTAGTACTTTGTGCTGCCATCTGATAGTTAAGCTTAGAAATACCCCCCCGAGTTACTGCCCCAGGCACTCTAGACAGGTTTCAACATTTGGCATGAGTGTCTCTACTTGTTTGATGTACGTACGCTGGTTACAATATTCTAATTCTACACAGGTTGAGTTTTAACTGAAATCGAGATCACATTAAATTCTGTTTTCTAACGTTTTTACAAGCAAAGTCATTGATTACTTTATCAAAATTAATTTGTTGAGCGCTATTATTTTCAATTGAAAGACAAGCTAGATTGCTGATCCTTTCCTGTCCCATAGTACTTCGTATGTAATTCTTGATCAATTTCAGTTTTGAAAATGACCGTTCAACCTTAGTTACGGTCACAGGAACTGTCAAGTACATAATACATGCTATACACACATTAGGATAAAGTTGGCGAAAGTGAGCTGGGATCCATTATTAACAGCTGCTCATTTTCTCAAGTTTGGCAGTTTGGTTCAATACTTTTTTAAGACAATTTCGCAAAAAACTTCCTCCGCTTTCGGGGGCCCCCTATGTTCGGGGGCCCCGGGGCGCTGCCCCGGCTGCCCCGGTGGTAGCTACGGCCCTGGTTTTATGTTATAACAATAATCATTATACTTTAATTATTACATCTAACTTTTACTATACTTTAGTTTATATTCAATAAATTCTCTTTTAAAATTGATTTTTTTTAGTAACTTATTTGCCATTTTATAATTATGGATTATTATGGATTATCAATTAACTCCGGTAGAAACATTTTACTCTTACTGAAACACAGGCAGGATTCGCTCATAATCTAGTCTGTTTCTATTCCTGAAATGTTATTCTCTTATTTCATGACAACTTAAACGTCTGTCATCTGTCACTTTGAATTATGCAAGCACAAAACCAATTACAAATACTCTCGTTACATTTACTTGTCACTCAACAAATACCAAATAGTAAGTACTTCTCTTTCTCAAAATGATCTTACTTCACTCTTGCTATCCTTTTCTTTCAGTTTTTTAAATTAAATACCTGTATTTTGTCATCCGTTCATGGACTGGATACTCTGCTTTACCAAGCCAAACGCATCCAGCAATCTCACAAAGATCTCCCAACGTCCAAACAAATCTCAGTCCAAACTCCGTCAAAAAAACCTGGATCCACAAAGACTTGCTGGCCAAACCACGACAAGCCCACCTACCAACTTTCTCCAGTAGTACTGTCAGCAGCAAACACCATCCACGTCGTCCTACTAAAATCCTCAAGCCTCCGACGACCTAGTATCACAAACCTCGACTAGATGCAAATTAGAAGACGTCACACGACAAGCTTGTCGAATTAGAACTCCTTTAGATGAAAACCTTCTATCCACCCCATGAAACCCTCACTCTGCTAACAATCTCGATGTAAACCACTTCCAGTAAAAACCATTCCATCCATCTCATTTGATGCAATGCAATTTCACAATAAACTCAGTTCAGCATCCCATTACAGAAATTTGCTTTTGTAGATTATAACTGTATTACTTTGGTATTCTTACCACATCCATTTTCTTCATCCATATCGTCTGCGCATCTTTTAATCTTTTAACATTTTACTTTTATTTTCACCATGCCAATTTTTTTTTCAATTCACAACCCTGTTATTCACCAAACAGCTTTTAAATTTTAACATGGGTTTATTTTCATAATTTTAACCGCTTACAAATTGTATTACATGTTTTTGTACCAAATTATTTTTACATACTGATAAATAAAAAATATCTCCTTAGTGATTTAATTTAGCATATATTTCATAGTCCAACACACTATAGAAACTTTATCATATTTATCTAACACCCGCTATGTTCAATGGTATTTCTCGAATAAGTATTTGCGATTAATTCCCCACTTCATTTCATTCAAATAAAAATTCAGGATCTGGTCCCTTCTCACAATGAGGAAGACAGTGTTTACTTTACATTAATTCATTTCATTCAATTGAATTTTAAATTCTATTTCCTTTCTTTACTAAATACATATATCCTTTTCATACTTAAATTTATCTTCGTAATTTTTTATACTGAATTCTTTTAACCTTATTAATTTGATATTAAACCCTTATACTAAAGACCATAACAATGTATTAATATATTATTATTAAGGCGTCTGATCTAATCCATGAAGCTGTCGACGACGATAATGGTGATTATTGTTCATGTCAATCCTTATTTAAATGCACTCTTTCAGGATATAATTTACTCTTACTTTAGGAATATTTTTCTAGGTTATGCAGTTATGTGTAGGTATAGTTTTTATGAATACATAATAGTTTTATTAGGATCCATGATCTAAATTTTCCGAAAGTGACATTGACGACTTTAATAATAATAACAGTAAATCCACGAAAGATCATATTTGCATAAAAATTTGAATGAAGATATTTCAAACTCCATGAGAATAATTTGTATATTCATTATTTTCAACTTCATAAGTATTATTTCTAGTTTTTATGAATAGAAACTCTGCCGCCTAATATTAAAATAAAATATCTTCTAAACGCTGCTTTACTAACACTTAGATAAATAAAAGCACTTACTAAATTAATAAACTAATTTAATATTCAAACGTTGACAGATATACTATTTTCGAAACAACCATATAAATGCTAACGCAACTGCCGATGTCGTGAGGGAGTTGTCCAACGTCGGAAACCCGTTTTGCACAGTGCTGTCCATTTCTCTTCCTTCGGAATTTGGGTTACTTTTACCTGTTTGGTTTCCCAGAATCAGCAGTCTCGGATGTCGACATCGTTCGGAGGATTACAATGTCCTCGAGCTGTTTGTAAGGCTCTTGGTAAAACCCTGTTATATTTTATGTGTACACTGGTTGGGGAAAATATTAAAGTATAACAGCCATAGTCAAGTACCCTTTCTGAAGTATAAATATATAGTTACTTATACTAAGTCATAGCGATCTCCTCACAGCTACTGAAAATATTAATGTATTTTAAAATAATGGTGAAAACACTGGAAGAAATAGAAATCATATATGATAATAGTATTTCTTCATAACATGTTTTCTCACACTTTCGGTACTTTGTAAAATATATTTTCTACACATAGAAATAAAACAAAAATATGTAACCAGACGTACTAATTCATACTAAGGTCGAATGCAAGATATATTCGAGGGTAAGGGGTTGAAATGAAATCAGCATGCCGGTTTTTGCCCGATTAAGTTTGGAATTTAAATTTAATTACATAAAGAATTTTATATTTATATTAACAATAAAAATTAATGTAAATTAAACACATTCTTCCTCATAACAATTAACATATATTTTTTACATACGCTACATGCTTCGGTTTATCTCTTAAACTTTCTTCAGGCTAAAAGATAAAGCTTATAAAAATACGGGGAAAGAAACAGAGAGCAAACACCTTACCTAATGTCAAAATTGGACAGTCATAAATAAACAATTAAAATTAAAACAGACAACGTGACCAACATGTTAAATGAAATAAATTATTTGTTTATATACAACGGTCAGCCAAGGCGAGAACTGTAAAATACGTATCAAAGCCACAAAAACCGATAAATGGAATAAGTTCTCACCTTGGCTGACCGTTGTATATAAACAAATAATTTATTTCATTTAACATGTTGGTCACGTTGACTGTTTTAATTTTAATTGTTTATTTATGACTGTCCAATTTTGACATTAGGTGAGGTGTTTGCTCTCTGTTTCTTTCCCCGTATTTTTATAAGCTTTATCTTTTAGCCTGAAGATGGTTTAACAGATAAACCGAAACATGTAGCGTATGTAAAAAATATATGTTAATTGTTATGAGGAACACTGTGTTTAATTTACGTTAATTTACTGAATCACCTCATTGTGAGTATGGACCAGATCCTGAATTTTTAACAATAAAAAATGCGAATAGATGAATTTAAGTTTATTATTTGTAATGCGTGAAGAGCACCATCAAGTTTGTTCCTATTTCGTATTTGCAAGTTCGACTATTAATATATCAAGTAATATACAGTTGTATTTTCAATAGCTGTTCTCAGTTGCTGGAAAATTTTTTGCAGAATAAGAGATGACAATTTACAGCGGTAAGTCGTTTAAGAATATTGGTTTTCTTACTCACTAAGATTTTAACAAGATATCGTACTTTAAGAAGAACTACAAATGCAATAATATGCGGTAAACCTTTACCTTAGCATTTGTAGTTCATTTTGGCTTCTAATAGTATGTGAAAGTTCAAGCGTTATAACTCGCTAATTTTTAGTGAGATTTTTCCACGGCAAACTTCTTTTTACATATTGCAGTATTATAAAAATAAGACTTATAATTGCAATGTAAATTACTCATCTGTATAAAGTGAGCATGTTGTATTTTAATAGCAGCAGTATCCTCGGAAGAAGAAAGCGCACGTCTCATCCGGTATCCAATTAAAGCAAGTGAGCTGTCGTTTCACGGGCGAGATTAATCATCCGCATAAAAAGCAGCACGAATTATGCCAAGCGAGACCCTGACCCAGCTCCAGCGACAGTGAAAGTAACTCGTTATTTCAACTTTCTTTATTAATCTATATTAATCATTATCAACAACAAATTATACAACAAAACAACAATAATAGGTTAATGGACTTGACTTTCTCATGAGTTAATGACCAGCGCAAGATGAGTGAGATGAAGAATGCAGTCGACAGCGTGATGCTTTAAATAAAAGTGCTCTCCTAATTCCAACCGCTCTTCTTAGGGATGTGATGATATACATGTTTGTACACTGGTACATGGACGGGGTAGGGTTTAGCTACATGGACGAGATGGTGCTTCTCGATTTCGATCTTGTAGGGCTTTTCGACTGGGTATGGTACTGGCTTCTCGATCGTGATGGGGATCTTCTTCTCGATTTCTTGAGGTACTAACTTGTAGATTGGCACTGGGATGGGGTGTGGGACCGAGATGTGCACAGGGTAGGGCTGGGGTACAGGAACCTTCACTACGGCTGCCACGGGGATGCCGACGTGGTGAGGAACTGGAACTCCGATCTTCTTAATGACTGGCACATGCACCGGCTTAGTGATTTCGATGGTTTTGGTATCGACGTGTCCGGTGTGGTGTTCTTCGATTGCACCACCACCACCATGGCCCAGATCACCACCACCATGTCCATAATCCAAACCTCCGTGTCCTCCAAGGTCACCGCCGCCGTAACCTCCTGCGTCACCACCAGCGTAGCCGGCGTAGGCAGAGTAGGACAAGGCGAGTAAAATTGCTACCCTCTGTGGAAGAAAAGCTCTAATTAATTGCCGAAGTTGAGTTGAAAGTCGGCACAATCGGTTCCAGTTTAAATTATTTCTGTTGGCCTTTCACTTTTTCTAAATGTTGTTCTCGAAAGAAGACTACTTTTTTGCATCTTTTCGTAAATTCTTGTTTTAATGTACCAGTTTTGCAAAGATACAATTTTATAAAATATATGAATGACAGCCAAAACAGGAATATGTAAAAAATAATTGAAAAAGTTCAGAATTGCTGCATTAATAATCTTTTTTCTAAAATTCAAGAAAAATTATAAACAATTGATTCTATCGTTAATATTGTAGACCAGTTGAAAGTAACTTTTAATTATTTCAATTATTTGCACTTTCTTAATAATAGCAGTTGTACAAAGCTCCGTGCATATTTATAGTTTTTCATTAACAATTTCCTGAGATTGTTTTAAAAATATAATTTAACGATATTAAATTTGAAATTAACTAAAAGTAATTATAATGTTTAAAGAATCGTTTTCAAGTATATTTACCTCACATATCCCATCTGAATCAGTTGCTTTTATTAAACCAATGCAATTCAATTATAAAGCAAACTTATTTGAATCAACGTTATAAACTGTGAAAATATGATTTCTGGTTTTTATCCAAATTTTGAAATTACAATTATTAGCCATTTGATACCTTTTTGGTTATTTTGCAATATTTTAGGAAATTTTCAGTTTAAATTTTAAAATTTGCAGGAAAATTATCAAATAATTTAAAAAAATTAAAATCATCTGAGAGATGAGGCTTTTCCCAACTGTGCATTTTTCACTGCAACCCTTGGGTTTGCTACGATGGTATACTTACGAGGTATTCCATTGTAAGACACTTGGGAAGGTATGTATCACCACAAAAGCGAGTTGAAACTGTTGATGGTTACTGCGAATCGGCAGGCTTTTATACGATGATCTAGGTGGGGCCTAGTGAAAGGTTTGTATGTAGAGTACAAAATTAATAAAAATGCGAATCCTCTAGTTAATGAGCGACTATACACATCACAATCGGATCAACGGCCCCAATTTTTCTTGCTTGGCTAGCACTCAGTCTTCGGGATTTCCGCTGCAAGCCGTCTTGCTGCTCAAGACCAGATATTGACCTTCACGTTTGGAGTTACAAATTTAGCACTTCTAATGTCTCAATTAACAGATATTCCTTAGTAATAATACAGGATAAAACAGTTTTAGTGTGTATTATTTGCAACTTATTATCTTTATTTGAAATAAACTTCAACATTTTCTGATTTTGAAGTTTAAGTTGGGGAAAAGCCTCCAAAAATTCTAATTTAGCATTTCTATATCGTTTTTAATAAATATTGCTTGGCAATAATACAAGACACAGATGTCTTTTGCTGTGTGTTATTTTATAACTTATCAAGCGTGTTTGAAATACATCCACATTCGTATTTTTACATTTTACATTGGGAAAAGCTTCCAGAAATCTAACTTTGCATTTCTAATATTTCCATTAATAAATTTTTGTTGGTAATAATACAACATAAAGTTGTTATGCTGTGTGTTATTTGTAAGTTTTCATTCGTAGCTGGAATAGAGTTACATTATGTTATTCCTGGCATTTCATCTGGGGAAAAGCCTTCAAAATCTAAAAATTAGCGTATCCTTAGCATTAATTTTAAGTAGCTTTTGTTATAGCTGCAAAACATGTAATCCCAGCTGTATACTTTTTACTTTCTTCTTAACGATCTTGCGTGACAAGTGCGATCTGTATCTCATCTCCAGCGGACTTTCAGAGTCCAATGTCACTTTCATTGATGTGCGGAGAAAGGAGGCGAGGTAGCTGCACTGGAACGAATCGGACTGAAAAAAAATGAACGGAGTTAGTCTCTTTCTCTCACGGTGAAGGTCACATTCACTGCTGCTCCCGTTGTTATTAGCAGCACCTTGATAATCGGTTATCCTGATCCAGTTCCAGTGTCACGGAGAGTGGTCTTTGAACTTTTTTAGTGTCATCGCTCACGGAAAGACGGCGTTTGGAACTTTCTTTGACAATGCGACATCCACTGGCGTAATTGCTTGCGCAATAGATGCTTCAGTTATCTTATGCAGTAAGCACGCTCTTAGAATAATAAATGGGTGGAGACCCTGTACAATTGGAGCAAATTTCAATCCTTCGAACAAAATATGAAACACCGATTAAATCAACTGAACTGAATCTATCAGTAATTAAATAAGTTTGAAAGTGCAACAGTAAATTAAACTGCACTGGTAGATATTTACGATTATTTTTTAATGATATCCTCCTGAACAGGATATTAAAAAGAAGATTGTTCGATTCAAATTTTCTCTGATCGTTGATCAGCAATTAAAAAGAAATTGTTCAAAACTCTTTCTTAATCTGAAAGGGATCTAATGGACCATTTTCATATTTTAATTGCTTCCTCTTGGCCTTAAAACTCTTACTGTATTTTTTTAAATATTGTATATTGTGCTTTAGTAGGAGTACGCATATTTAATATTCTTCTAGCATTTCATTTTTAGCTTCTTTCTTTGTAGAAATTATAAAACATACAACACACAATTTTCGAAAATAATAGGACACCTTTTAGCACTCTTTAATACTCTTCTAATCAAAATAGACTGATAGATCCAAATATCCCTTTGTAAAATCTGCATCCTTAAGAATTTAAGTACATACCAAAGAAATTTTATTTTTATTTTTAAACTCTCTTTGCAGCTCAAAATCAAGGAACAAGTTTAAATTTGGCACGATGCAGTTAATTTCCTCAAATTAACATATAACTGAAAGATGATCTGCATATGTGTAGGGGTTACTGGCTATTCTACTTCCAATTGGCATTAAAAGTGATATTGTTTAATTTTAACATTTTTGGTACCTTAGGTACGATATTTTAATTTCACATAAAAAAGGTGTAACTTAATCTGTATTGAAAAATTTTGTGGTTTCCGAGATGTAACATTTTTATTTCGTATTACCATTAAAAAATAGTATTTTGACATAAAATGTTCAAATAATTTATAGCTACCACCTATAACATAATTTTCAACTTATGAAAAGAAACATTTAAAAGCTCAATAATTTATACATTAAACCTATACATATATTATGGCCTGTTACAGCGAAGTTGCTTTTATGTAACTTTAACTGCCTAAATACACCAAATTAATTTAAAAAAAAACAAGTTCTATATAACTATTTGCTTATACCATAAAATTGCCGAACCTACTATACTAAACATCTCCAAATAATATTCAATGGCAAACTATATGTTAATTTTAATTGCTGTTTAAAAACTACCAAAAATTAGTTGTCTATTTATGCTTTTTGGAATACTTCAAATTAGGTTTTATGTGACCTATTAGTAAACCAGATTAAAAGATGCAGACAGAAAAGCAGTAGACGTTAGTCCGTTCCACTTTTGTAGTCATTTATGCACGACCATTCACTTTGCAGATTATAAAAGCATATATAAAGTTTGGCAAACCTCACACACAATTATTCGGCACAGAACCTGTCATGTTTGTACATACAGACAGGTACGTAAAATTGTACTTAGATGTATTGACATTTGGACACGTAAGTTCTTATTTTTTTTAAACATCGGTGATATTTCGTTACTGTGGTTACTGTTAAATTTTACATAATTAAATGCAGTTGAACAGATCCTCATGATTTTATTAACTTAACTTGTAAATAAATAATTTTTTCCGCCAATCGTACTAGAACTGACACATTATTGACAAAATTTTGTGGAGCAAAGTCAAACATTCCATTACACCAGCCGTTGCTAGGTAATTTACAATAAAACTGTACAGGAATAATATTCCCGGCCTAGGCAGGAAATATTTTTCGAATGATGATTAGTGAGTCACCCGAACTACGCTTCGGTTCGCTAATTGAAGAAAGATTTCATTAATATGAATTAAAAAAAGGATGAGAGAGATTCCCTCTCCAAGGGGGCCGTTGGGGCTCCGACCCTCTCCAAGGGAACCCTCGGGGCTCCGCTCCTCTCCAAGGGGCCCCGTAAGGCACCGCCCCTTTCCAAGGGGGCCTTCGGGGCTCCGCCCCTCCAAGAAAACCCTCGGGGCTCCGACCCTTTCCAAGGGGGCCCTCGGGGCTCCGACCCTCTCCAAAGAGGCCCTCGGGGCTCCGCCCCTCGAGGCGCATTCACTCAATCAGGGACATGGCGTCTGTAATTGTCGTGACGAACACACACGTTTGGATCGTTCTCCTTTATTATATAGAGGATTTAAAAAACACGTTTTCTTAATTTTTTAATTACTCGTATCGATTGGCGGAAAAATAGTATGTGTATCTTGGACGAAAAGCAACATTCCCAGACTCCTGTGTTGTTGGGCTCAGCATTCGCATCGCCCAACAATTATCACAGTCGTCTGGGAATGTTACGCTTTTCGTCCTAAATACACAATATACTATTAACGTTACATGTTCACATCATCTTATGTAGAAATGGTTTAACTTTTACATTCGTCTACATTTGCCTACAAGTGATATGCTACTAATTAATATTACTGTTAAATGTAACATTTTAATGCGTGTTTCAGTTATAGCAGCATACGCAAAAAAGGGAAACTCTTTTGAATTTTATGAGGTAATAAATACATAATGAAATCCAATAAGATTAAGTACCTAATCACACTTTTGCATTATTAATAATATTTAACAGAACATTTAATCGAGAGAATTTTCAATAAAGAAATATTTAGTATTTCATATGTTTGCTATGTGTAACCTGAGTATATTTTCAAAATTTAAAAAACTACTTCGCAAATCTTTTGGAGTTTGAGATGTAATTTGAATTAAAAAATTAAAACTTTAAAACAAAATACAGAAGATTTTTTGGTCCCTAATCCGTCTGGTAGAGTGCGGCTCATTGGTGAAGTCTCTTGTTTGTTGACCAGAAAAACTGGGTAGATACCCAACGACTTATGCTAGAGCTGGCCCCAACTACAATTTCTCAATCAGTCTTGAGCAAGTTTGTGGTTGCAGATAGCTGCAGTAAACTAGCTATAAATGAAGAAAGATCGATGCCCAGCAGTGGCATGATTACATTAAGTGAGCGACGAAGATGAATCTATACAACCACATAGCAAAAGCGAACCGGAAATTTTTTTTTATATCTGGGCACAGTAGACGGACGTGTGTTTATACACGGTGATTCATAACTACGGTTATTAAATTTAAGGGTAGTTAGAGGACATCAAGTAAAACAACTTTGAATAATAAGCGATACGTCAAAGATTAATAATAATCCCACAAAAAATAAAACATTGCATTGCTTAATCTGATTGACGGTTACTGGAATGAATTTCTATAGACAATTCCGGACAGCTGGTTGCGATAGGACCGAATTTGGATAAGATGCAGAAGCAAAAAACAGTTGTTTGAGTATTTTGTTCACATTTGTTGTGGTTAATGTACTCCCGAGTGATACAGTGCAGACGTTCCTGGTCTGTCTGATATCGGTGTGATACGCTTGACCTTTACGCTATTCGTAGCAAATATTGTAAGTAAATTTTATTTTACTTATTCTCAACAAAATCACCAAAATCTCTGTTAATGAAACCAAAATGGAACATCAAGCGCCTAATAAGCGCAAAATCGACAGTTTAACACCGCCTATTAACGAGGTTCAAAAACGGTATGCATGGACCACTCAAGATTTATTAACTAGTAATAAATTCTACTTACCAGCAAATTTAGAAAATACATTAGCTAGCGGCGAATTATCCAACAATAATGATCCAGGCGAAAGTCATAAATCCCAGCCAGAAAGTAATAATACACCAAACATCAAAATCCCACCCATCTACTTACCTAATAACATAAATCACAAAGCCCTAATTGAAGATATACAAAACCTAGCAACTGGAACCTTCACAACAACGTACAACACAACTACATTACGTATTAACTTAACCAAGGAAGAAGACTTTCGTAAATTAACAAAATTCTTTACAGAAAATCAAGTTCAGCACCACACTTACCAAAACCCTAATGACAAACCAATATCCGTGGTAATTAAAAATGTCCCGCTTTCTCTGACAGACGAAGAAATTAAAACGGAACTAGCCAAGCAAGTACCAATAACAAAAGTAACACGTCTGTACACCAGAGACAAAAAACCCCTACCGGTATGCGCACTGGAACTTCCCAATAACGATCAAGCAAAACGAATATATTCATTAAAAGCAATTTATCAATCTATAGTTACTGTTGAGGCTCGAAGGAAATCCAAGAATATACCTCAGTGCTACCGATGCCAGCAATTTGGACATACCAGAAATTACTGTAGATTAAAACCAATTTGTGTAAAATGCGCCGGCGACCATCTACACTCAGAATGTCCAAAGAAACCCCATGACCCACCGAAATGCGCCAACTGTGGAGGCAATCACAGCGCAAACTACCGCGGCTGTACTCACCATATTGCACTACTAAAACAACGGACACGAACTCAACCCAGAAACTCCTTCTTGAATAACACACAGACCTTTGCAGAGAAACTCAAAAGCGGACTACCCCAGACCACTAATGCTACAACTACAAACAATACACCAACAATACCTAATAATCTCCTTCAGGTACTCCTTGATCTTGTTACACCTTACCTTACCCAAATAAAAACCTTCTTAATTAACACACTCCTACCCAGGCTCATCAATGGACCATAATCATAACAAACCATTACAAAACCTAACCATCCTTAATTGGAATGCGAACGGCATCAATAGACAACGCTCACTATTTATTACCTTTTTGGCACGATACAATGTCGATATTGCCTGCATATCGGAAACGCATCTTGACGAAACTATAAACTTTCGAATTCCAGGATATCACATCTATCGCAAAGACCGAAACTCCACTGTAGCAGCTGGAGGAGTGGCCATAATTATCAAAACCAAATACGAACATACCCAACTACCTGAAATTCTTAATCTAAAAATTGAATTTACTTCAATAAAAGTCAAGCTTAATGACCGGAGTAGCGTAGTAATAGCTAGTGCCTACAGACAGCCAAAAATAAAACTTGTTGAGCAAGACATTAAAAGAATCTTTGACATAATTGAACCCATACTAGTCATAGGTGACATAAATTCTAAAAATACCCTGTGGGGTTGTCGAAGTACAAACCCGGAAGGTACTAAACTGGAACATCTTGCCATAACCAACTCTTTCCAAATCTTGGCACCTGGCGAACACACATACTACCCATATCGGGAAGACCACCTTCCCGACATACTCGATACTGTACTCCAGAAAAACTTTAGCAAACCTGTCTTCCAAAGCGTAATACCCGAATTGGATTCTGATCACCTTCCAGTTCTGGTATCATTCACTGATACACTAACCGCCAAACCACCCACACCAAAGTTGATTAACGGCAAAATAAACTGGAACCTCTTTGAAGACCAGCTCAATAGTAAACTCCACTGCCCAACAAGACTACATAAAACTCAAGACATCGATGCAGTCGTAAATTGCTTTACATCAACAATCCAAGAAAGTGTTAAATCCGCCTGCACAACAACCAGACGAATACACCCGACTGACTATAATTATCCTCCCAGATACATCATTGGCGTAATTAAAAACAAAAGCCAACTCCGGCGCGAATGGCAAAGAACCAGGAACCCCCAACTCAAAAATAGATTAAATAACTTAACACACCAAATCAAAAGAGAACTAGATAACCTACGAATTGACACATATCAGAAACACATAGCTGACTTCAGCCCTGGGGATTGGGGCCTTTGGAAAACAACCAGAAAAATACTCAAACAAAGAGAAGAACTGCCCACGCTTTCGTCCGAGGCTGATAATACCATTTACACTTCCGATTCCGAAAAAGCTGCTGCCTTTGCTGTTCATCTTGAAAACACCTTTGTCCCTGCAAACATATGCACGCCTACTCACAAAGCTCATATAGTAAACGACATTGAACGAAGAGTACCCATACCTGATGACATCCAACCAACTTCGCCCAATGAACTCCGCGACATCATAGCTAAACTACCTGAAAAGAAAACTCCAGGACATGACCTAATCTCCAATATAATTCTCAAACACCTCCCAATGAAGGCAATAGCCTATCTATGTTCAACTTATAATGCCTGTATGAGACTAGGTCACTTCCCACAGTCCTGGAAACACGCAAATATACTAATGTTCGGAAAACCAGGCAAAAATAAAAAGATAATAAGCAGCTATCGACCCATAAGTCTGCTGACGTCTCTATCAAAAATTCTTGAAAAAATTATTCATAATCGCCTAGTTGAACATATTGAAAATCTGAATATAATTCCGAAATTCCAATTTGGCTTTAAGAAAGGCCATTCAACATGTCACCAGCTCCAAAGAATCAGCGAGCTCATTGAACGAGGATTTCATAATAAACAATACACAGCAGCGATTTTTCTCGACGTCGCACAGGCATTCGACAGGGTATGGATCGAAGGCCTTCAAAAAAAGATCCTAGACATTGCTATGCCTACATATCTCAAAGCAATTATTTTTTCATTTCTAGACAATAGAAGCTTCGCAGTCAATGTCAACTCTACCCTGTCCGAAACTAAAAACTCCCGAGCCGGAGTCCCGCAAGGCAGCATCTTGGGCCCACTCCTCTTCAACTTATACACATCCGACTTGCCTGAGCTTAACGCAACAATAGCCACTTTCGCGGACGACACCGCAGTGTTCACGCAAACTGACAATCTTAACGAAGCAATCGAAAAACTACAAAATGCAATTAATAAGCTTTCATCGTGGTTCAAACTCTGGAATATTACATTAAACGCTGATAAATGCCAAGCGAAGATCTTCACTTTACGCAAACTCAACAATCCACCTTGCCTACAAATTGACAACAATGTAATACCCTGGAATCCTAAAGATGGCGCGGTCAAATACCTGGGAGTGTATCTCGATACACGTCTAAGCTGGAGATACCATATCAACCAGAAACTCACTCAAAGCTATACCAGACTACGGCAGCTTTACCCGCTCATCAACCGCAAATCTAGTCTCAAGATTGAATGCGCAGTCCTACTGTACAAAACCCTGTTGCGACCCCTAGTGTTATATGCATCTCCAGTTTGGTGTAATACGTCGAACACAAATATCCAAAAAATTCAACGCTTCCAAAACAAAGTGTTACGAATTGCTGTGAACGCACCGTGGTACGTCCGCAACACGCAGCTGCATGATGAACTAGGTGTTCTGCCCATCGATCAGTTTATTAAACAAAGTGCGGAAAAGTTTATCTTAAACAAAAGTGCATGTAGTGGTGCGGTTTTCTATGATCTCTTTGAACTGAATATTCATACAAGACTCCAACGTAAACTACCCCAGGACATCGTATTAACAGATCCAATAGACGATTAAATTCAAAAATTTAAATTCATATTAACATGTAACCTTACTGTGACCATTACTTTGTCACACAATGTTATAGTCTGTCATTATATTATTGTTTCTCCTATCCATGCTATGCATAACAAAATATTTGTTGATCTAGCAATAAATGTATTATAAAAAAAAAAATGTACTCCCATATATTTTACCTCCTAAAAGTTTAGGTGTTATTCGGCGGTTCTTAAAAGTTTGGATCAAACCCTAATGCGACTTTATTAAACCATTTATTACATCATTAACTTCTACTGAGGTCAGTATATACCTATTTGCTCTAATCACCATACCTATGAGTCACCCTGTGTATGGAATACGATTCAATAATTTGCCGAGTTTTAATAATTTAGCTAATTTGACATTGCATTTGGTTGCTTTAAAACTTTTGTTAGAGTGTATTTATTCGCAAAATATTCCATAACACGTAGAATCATAGTTTTTAAATTAGTAATTTTAAAGCGCCATAAATTTGTTTTTCTGTAAATAGTAACTGTATGTCTAGATTAATTACTGAAAAATATTCGTTCGCACTCTTATATCTCATGCATTGTAAAATATGCCTAGAGTGGATGAAGCATTGTAAGCGACAGCGAGTAATGAAATAATAGTTAAAAACCAAGAAGAAGAAGAAGATAAGAAAATACATCTTTAAAAATTTTGGTCTACTGCTGTAATAGTCCACTTACATTAGACGGAAAACCGCAGCATCTGCCGAAAAAATCCAAGTGAGCTGAAATTTTTCCATACATCTTTATTTTGACATTACAAATAATGTCTTAAAAGTCCCCATCGATATCGCGCTTGCGTTTTAAGTTTTCAAGGTCAAAGGTCACAGAAATGAGTTTTTCGCAAATATCTCGCTTTCTATGGGTCGTATGACTTTTTTAGTTATTACAAAAAATAAAGGCTAGGAAATTCTATACAAAAAAGATTATACAGGTTTTTAACGTACAACTAACCATTCAGTAAATAACACTGTTAAATTTTGCAGACGGGTTTTACTTCCTTTTACGCTAAAGCCCAAAAATTAGAAATTGAGTTTTCAACAGATCCTTACATTTTAGAGTCCCCAAAACCCAAAAAACATGTTTTTGCTCATTGGTCTGTGTGTCCGTCTGTCCGTCCGTCTGTCTGTCTGTGAACAGAATATCTCAAAAACGAAAAGAGGTATGGCGTTAAAACTTCATATATAGGTTTTGTGTACTATCTAAATGCGACAGCAAGCTATTGAAGAAAATCGCATAACCGGAAGTGTGATTTTTACTCTTGTATTTCAAAAAGGGCTCTAACGAATTTTTTCAAACTTTATATTTTTATTACATTTTTAATGTGTAAGCTAGTGCATTTAAACGTGTTTGTTGTCTTTGAATTTGCTCTGAGGTGGATGGCGGAACATTCGTCCTTTATGACTATAGTAACGTAAATTGCTAAAATCTCATAAAACAAAGTTTTGTAGCCAAAAATTATTTTTCTTAATGTTTTCCAAAATATTTTCCTTGGCATTATACATTTACGCATTTGTAAAACTAATTTTCAAAACATACATTACACTCTTCTTGAGTCGCTTGAAAAACAAAGTTTTTGAAGCTTTCCACAATATCTTCGGTTCCAAATTGCACACCAAGTATTTTATCATTAAATCGAGAAAATAGAAGGTAATCGGAAGGTGCTAGTTTGAGACTATATGGGGGACCGCTTAACAAGTTCAACTCGGAAGCCTCTTAAAATTCTTTTGTTATGCGATATGACTTAAAGTATTGTCATGGTGCAGAATACACTCACTTCTTGGGCGCCGTAAACGAGCTTTTTGAAAACGTCTGGCAGGTAGGTATACTGTTGTGTACTAGTCTGGGGTAACTGTACGTTTATTTTCAAGCACGACAGTTGTGATAGGTCCTGATTTTGAAAAGAAGCAAGCAATCATTATATTACCAACGCTACGAGATCGCTTCACTTTAACTGGACGAGACTCTGTTATAAATACCTATTGTGCAGACTGCCATTTAGATTCAGGTTCAAACACATATATCCAGCTTTCCTCACCAGTTATGATGCTGTAAACTGCTTTAGACTTACCTTCATCATGTTTCTTAAGAGTTTTCTTACACCATTCCACACGCACTTGTTTTTGTGCTACTGTTAAACTATGTGGTACTCACCGACAACAGACTTTTCTTATACCCAAATAATTATGTAAAATCTTGTTATTGCACCCATGTCAATGCCCAAGGAGCTCCTTACAATCATTCTTTGCATGTTCTCCTTAGCATAGAATTTCGGCTTAGACCGCGTAGTATTTGTATATGAATACCCAGCATTTTCTGGCTTAATGTGCCTTGCACCTTGTGAAGTCGAGCAAAAACCCGCGCGATGGCCATGCTCTCTGGTGGCTCGTGTAGTTTGAGTATCTTGAGAACGAGGATACTTAGGCAGATTTGGCCGTTTTGCTGTTTGTGCATCCATATTCACTAACGTTTCGCAAGACCTTGCAGCTTGCATCATCAGAGTGAAAGTGCAAGCTGCAAGGTCTTGCGCAACGTTAGTGAATATGGATGAACAAACAGCAAAACGGCCAAATCTGCCTAAGTATCCTCGTTCTCAAGATACTCAAACTACACGAGCCACCAGAGAGCATGGCCATCGCGCGGGTTTTTGCTCGACTTCACAAGGTGCAAGGCACATTAAGCCAGAAAATGCTGGGTATTCATATACAAATACTAC
>CALNHX010008550.1:0-59410 GCA_940337035.1 Agriotes lineatus | reverse complement strand
ATTTCTACTAGATTTATGCTGATGTTCATAATATATCTACTAGATTTATGGGCCACATTTCACCACCTCTCCATAAAACAACCTTATTCGAGCGGTCATTCTCGTTTCAGATATATGCAATGTCTAACAGTTTACCTTCTAATCTTAAAGTCTCTCCACTTTCTAGGAAATTCCTGAGCGGCCCATATTGTATTATAGACTTCCAGTAAACGATTTTTTGCAGATTCTGGAAGATTCTTTAAGAAACTGTAAGGAATACAATCAGGTCCTGGACTACTGTCCTCACAACTTTCAAGACAATCTCTCAGTTCTTTAATACTGAAAGGATAATTAATGGGATGCGTATTTTCGCTATTAGTTTTAATTTCTTCACTTTCACAATGTTGTTTATAGTTTTGAAATTCGTTGTCGAAATTTTTGGTCTTCGAATCATTTTCATATTTATTGGCAAAAAGTTCAGCAAGTTGCGATTGAGATGTTATAAATCTTCCATCATGTCTTATTAACGTTGGACCTGGGCTATATTTTCCCTTTAGTTTTCTAATCTTATTCCAAACCTGACTGCTGGGTGTCGATTCCGTTATTGTGGAAACATACTTTGCCCAAGCCTCTTTTTTACTGTTTTTAATTACTTGGCGTGCTTTTGCTCGACATTGCTTGAAATACAATAAGTTTTCTAATGTATTGTGTCGTTTTACCTTGTTGAATGCTTTTTTACTTTGTTTCACTACTTCATGGCACTTGCTATTCCACCATGGTAATGGTTGGCGTTTACGTGGTACTGATTTTTTCCTAATGGATTCTCCTGCAGCTTCCTTAATGATATTTGTAAAGATATCAGCCATTTCTTCCCCGTCATTAGCTAGTTCTAACCTATCTAATCGTTGTTCAATAGCTTTTGCATATAATGACCAGTCAGCCGAAGATATGTCCCAACTTTGTGCTGTTAGAGAGGGTTCAGTTTTTATATCCAAACTATTTTCAAGTCTTATCGGATAATGGTCACTATCATATAGATAAAGGATAAGTATTCCAACAAAGAAAAGGCGCTAATGAGGGATCGCAAAATGTTAAATCTATAGCTGATGAGCTGCCGTTGTAGGAATTAAACCTCGTTTTTTCTCCATTGTTGAGTAATATAAGATTTGTTGTTTCCACTAAGTGTTCTACAATTTTACCTCTAGAACAGGTTTTTTCACATCCCCATATTAAACTGTGGGCGTTAAAATCTCCTAATAAAATATAAGGCGTTGGAAGCTGTTTCAGCAAATCCAACAATTCGTTATTATTAATATCTGTGCTGTGTGAAATATATACATTACAAATTGTGACTTCGTGCTTAAACTGAATTCTAACTGCCACAGCTTCTAGTTTGGTGGTTAGAGGTATAATCCGAGATTCATATTTAGTTTGGACATAAGTAGCAACTCCTCCACTTTGTCTAATTGCACTTAATCTATTTTTATAATAAATGTTATAATTTTTTAAATTTACTATGGTTTTTTCCTTAAAGTTAGATTCTTGAACGCATATAACTGACGGTAATTCTTCAGATATCAAAAATTGCAGTTGTTCTTGATGGGAATAGAACCCATTTATATTCCATTGAAGAAAGAAGATGATTATAATGTATTAATAAGTTGATTGCTGGGAGGATTGATCTGTCATTTCGTCTGTTTCACTATCAAGGCTTTGCGAATCCAGTTGTAGTTTAATCCTTTTCTTTAATCTGGAGATTCTTGATTTTAATGATCTGTTGTTTAAGTGAGGATATATTTTAGTCATCATATGTAACAACGCCGGTACATCGTTAGAATATTGCTGGGCAATACTCAGCGGATCAGAAGAGCCTTGAACATTTTCAAAGAAATGAAGGATTTGATCGTAACTTAAAATGAATTGAGGATTTTGAGTTTCGATTGCATTTTTAGCTGACTCTAACATTTCATTGATAGAACATTTTTCTTCAACAGATGGACTTTTCCTTCTCTTTTTCCTGATGTTACTTTCCACTTTGCGAGTAGTTGGCTGGAGAAACGATTCGTCTTGACCGGTTGCGACATCTTCCACTGTGTCCGAAGGTGGAAAACTATTTTCAGATTGAGCTGGTCGTTTGTTGGTATGTGTCTCAGCGTCCATATTAGTCGGTTGCAAGATAGTTTCTGCATTACCTTCAGCGGATGTTGTGGGTCGGGAAATTAAGCTTGGACACTTATGGGATAAGTGACCCTTGACCTTACATGTAAAACAAATTATTTCATCGTACGTTATAAATATTCTATACGGCACATCTTCAAACTTGATAACGAATGATGCTGGAGGATTAACTTCTTCGTTTGGTTGTATATAAATTTGTCGCCTAAAACTCAATACATGGCTGTATTCGTCTCCTTCTATGCTAGCTCTCAGAAACGATAAAGGAGATAGTAGTTTTAATCCCATCTTAGCTAATTCTTCTTCAATGACATTATGAGGAATTGAAGGGCACACATTCGACAATACAATTCTTTTGAATGGCGTTATGAGCCTTCGGATACCAACACATTTTCCGTCAATTATTACATTACTATAATTATTTACTAGATGTTCAGCCAGTTGCTCGTTATAGAGATAAATACATATGCGATTGTTTGACATACGCGATGCAAACAGAATTTTTGTCGGACCGATGATGTTTCCTACTGCTTTAACATAGTGACTTAATTGTAGATCGTCGACAGCATTAAGAATAATAGCTTGTGGTTTTCTTGGAAAAACGTTTGGTTGGACAGTTTTAGCGATTTCTGCATAGGGGCGATTTATTTGTTTTGTTGGATTTTCATTTGTCTGCACTTGAGAGAAATATTGGGTTCCCCTGTAGTCAGAAGAATCCATTTCGTTCATTTTAAAATTCAACTAACTGTACAGAACAATAATCTGCATTACTGTAAAAGGGGTTGCCTAAAGTTGCAACGAAAAATTGATTAATTATCAATTACAGGTTAGGATAAGGAAGACGTGTTAAGGATTAGAAAGGATTTGCGATAACTACTCACGCACACCGGTAACAGCAGAGTCCAATAAAACTATAGGCCACGTGTGGTAAAACCTTTGTGTGTCGAGGATATCACATTAATATGATAACACGCTGTGCACTCCAAAACAAACCTTGACGCACTCTCTTGATGTTTGTTGTTTGGGTTATATAGTGAGTTATTTTATTAACAAATGTTTCTGTGGCAACACCATTTAACTTTATAGTATATTATTATATGAGCGATTATGACAGTCATGATTCACTAACCCACATAGCAAAGCAAGTGTGATATAAATTTGAATCAAGGTTGCCATAACCAGCATATACGCTTGAAACAACCTTGTTGCGGCAAGTCTGCAAGCTTACGGCAAGCTTGAAACAAGCAAACTAGTTTACACATGACAAGCTTACTTACTGAAAGCTTCTTTTGCAAGCTTAAATAAAGCTTGTTTTGCAAGCTTAAATAAAGCTCATTCATTAAGCATGTTTCAAGCTTATTTTGGATAATTGTGGCCCTTTCTACGACCAGCCTGAACCAAGCTTGATACAAGCAACAGTTATGCTTCATACGACCTTAATGCAGCAAGTTTTATACTATGGTACTGCTCCTTTAAGGAATTAGACCATAACCCTTACAGTCTGTATTCCAGTCCCTGCCAATTACTTTTTTCATCGAATTTTAAAAATGCCTCTGATGAAACTGGTCCAGAGATGATAAAGAACTTGCATCAGATGGTCATTTAAATACAAAATCAGATTATTTTTTGAACATTTACAGTTCTAATACTTGCATTCTTAGGCAAATTGTTATAAATACTAACAGCAATTCAGAAGAAATAAAACACAAGTGTATAATAGATATACTAAATATATTTTAAATAATTAACCTTAGATACTATACTGGATGCAGTGAACAAATAAGAGTAGAATATGCAACCCAAATGCAATATTATAAAGACTAGATCAGAATTTTAATGATAATAACTAAAGAATTAAAGATAGTGGTTGTTATAATATTACACAATTTCAACTTACATTAAATAATGTGTTGAGGTTATCATACAAAAAAAAACTTTGACCAACTGAAACAGCATGCCATTTGTGTGCATGTAATATGTAATTGAAAATCCTGTATAAAACAACGTGTAAAGAAGTAACAAAGACAATAATAACAGAAAACTGAAATGAACAAATAAAGTAAATCACAAACTATCAAACACAAATTCGCCGAAAAACGTCAAACTTGACAGAAAAGATTTTTTGTTAGAATTATGGTATCGCTGATTTTAAGCTATTTACTAGTCAAATACTAATCCAGGCAGCATTGTAATTTGTAATTTGGTTTGCACGTTCTACCGTATTGGTTCCCAGCGCCAGGTATAGTTAAGTTTTATGTACATACAGTTGGCGCCATCAAAATGTGAACGGATTTGCGCTGCCATGTCATTTTTGTCTGATTTTTATTGTTTGCTATAATAAAAATCAGAAAAAATGCCATGGCAGC
Source organism: Agriotes lineatus (assembly GCA_940337035.1). Lineage (NCBI taxonomy): Eukaryota > Metazoa > Arthropoda > Insecta > Coleoptera > Elateridae > Agriotes > Agriotes lineatus. The sequence goes on along the minus strand of CALNHX010008550.1, from coordinate 54,890 downwards.
AAGAATTCGTTCACATTTCGATGGCGCCAACTGTACATACCTATCACATACAAATATTTAATAACAAAATACCTATACTACTTATATTATTCATTTGTATTCCGGCTACGCTGATCTCTGTAAAGAAAACAAAGTTAGTATAATTAAAATGTTACTGCATAGATTACCTAATAAGAACATGAACCAGATGCGACTATGTAAAAAATAGCAATACTTAATTTTTATTAATAAAAAAAATTGTTATTATATGCAGCAAGCATCTTTATATAAAAGATGCTTACAGCAATTTCATACCCTATGCTTTAAATAGGTTCAAAGTAGAGCAACAGTAAGTTGTCATTCATAGCACAGCGAACTTTTGAAAGCTACGTGTCGCCTATTCATTAAACATTTTTAGGTTTAATCAAAGAGCATATAATGCTCTTTGGTTTAATGTAAAATAATTCTTTTTTCTATAGCAGATCTTAAAGTGCTACTTTATCAACTCAAAATAGTAGATCAAGTAAGACTTTAACCTCAAGGGTGGATAAAGTAATATTAGAGTAAATAAAGTAGCACTTTAACATTATAGGCACTTACCGATCTTGTATCATAAGTTGTATACTATTTCCCATGTTGCAGGTACAAGGGCAGCTAAACATTTCTAAAAAGGAGCTATGTTATTTTGTTGTTTTTATAAACGAGAGTCAGCCTTTGTTTATAGAGGAAATTGAAAGGGACGAAGCATTTTGGAATGGAATCATGCTGGAAAAATTGATAACATTTTATAAGTTTTGTATATTACCAGAATTAGTAAGAGGGAATTTAAAACGAGGAATCAAATGTGTTGATCCTGACTACATTATAGAAGCACAAAGAAAACGGAGATACGATGACCAAAAAGGGCCTTGAAAGATCTAATAATTTTATTTTATATGCAAATAATAACTAATTTTATCCAACACTCAATAGTAATATGGTGTTTTACTAGTTTGTTTTAAACAAGTAAACTGGGCTAGTACTACTAGTTAGTTTACATCATAACACAATTTGCCCTCGACACCGTGGGTTATTTAGCTTGTTTACATTATAACGCACATTACTCTGAACACCGTTATAATAAATAGCCCACAAGTGACTTACAAGTTCTTAACTCACTCCCGTGGCTTATAAATACTTTAGCTCATTTTCAATTAATTAGTCACTTTGACTTTTCATAACTGTCAATAAAAAATTGATGCTTTTTTGGTAATTATTGAGTTGTTGGATAAAATTTTGTATGGCACATGTGTGGTAGGTATAGAAAATACCCCTCTTGGCCTGACGGCTTTGAGGGCTCATCTTTTGTCTCATGGATTATTTATAATATAACACACTTCTACCATAAATTACTATAATTGTATAAATTTCAAAATTTCAAGTGTGGCTTATGTGTCCGAGGCAACTGCCTTGCACACTTTGCCCAATTTCAGAGGACATGTAAAGCTGTCCGTCCAGGTTGTAATACTCTACCTACTCTTGACAATCATTTAACACTTCAGGATCTCACCTTCTATTGATGGATGAGGTTAGCCACCTGCCCAGCGCTACTGTGAACGCACTATCGGCTAGATTTTGATCAAAGAAGAAGTACCTTCGGAATGACACCCACACAAAGAGCTATAAACAGGGTTATTTAGGCCCATTTAAAATTCTGCAACATACAAATAAGTACATGATCTTGGAAGGCATTCTCAGGAGTGTAAGATTCGAGCGCTTTAAACAAATCTATTTCCATAATAAGTTAACGCTTCCAAGTTTTCATGTATTCATTTGTTTGGTGCTTCTTAATTTGTTGTGCACATGCTTGCTGTTATTTTTTCTTTTCAGCTTCCATCAAAGATTGCAGCAAGCTGCTGCTTCCCACAATCTTCCCCCCTACTAGCCCGGGTTGATCTTCTCTTCTCGTTTCTGTTCCTGTAACCTGTTTTGTTATATGTTATACTTCATTGTTAATAGATTTAGGGATGGTTGAAAAGATCCAGGAGGTTTTATAGCTAAGTATAATTCTGATATTATATGGAGTTATACTAGCTTTCCTACCTACCTATTTTTTGTAAATATGAACAAGTTTTGTAAACAATGAATAAATTCTGTCTTCCCAAATAAACGTGTTTTACATCGCTGCACTAATTTGTAAGGATATTCTAATATAGTTTATACTAACAGTTATAACACTATAGTAGTATACAGTTATCTGTCACAATATTTTTATTTATAACAACTGTACAAATTTCCCGAATGCTGTCAGATATATCGGGTGATCAAATAAATTTCACCTCTAGTGTGCTGTGGCTCCATATAAACATCATGGACGTATCAATAATATGTTGGTGGCACGGTAAGTCTATATCAAATTCGAGGTTATCAGGTTAGGTTTTGCATCAGTTTTGACACAGACTGACGCAAAACCTAACCTGCTAACCTCGAATTTGACATAGACTTACAGTGCCACCAACATATGGTTCGTACGTCCATGATGTTTATATAGAGCCACAGCACACTAGAGGTGAAATTTATTTGATCACCCGATACCATGTGTTTAGGTGATACAAGATTTTGCAAATGTAATTGCTTCTCGTGCCTTGTATGTATGTGTACAAATGTTATACGGATGGGGCCATAATTATACATAACATCAATGAGATAACATGAACAACAAAATAGAATGCTTGAGTAAGAAAGAAATTACCATACAAAAAACTTATTTTAGTAGGCATGTTTGATTGACATCTGTCATAATTAAAATAAGCCTCAAGTCTACTCGAATATTTGCTACTATGTTTCTCTTTCTTACTCAAGCAATACGTGTCATTTTCTTGTTCATGTTATCTTATTGCTGTTATATATAATTTTGGCTCCATTGGTATAACTATATAATTATTAAAACAGCTGTTAGCTTATAATAGTGGTTCATCTATGTTATTCCTTTGATGTTCAGCGTTTCTGACATCGATGTCATCCACTTCAAATGTTAGGTACCACTGATGCTTTAAAAACATCAGATTCAAGATTGCTGCCAGGAGTTGAATTAACAAATTTTTCAATTTCAAAAACTGTTAATTCTTTTTCCTAAACCGGCCTAGCAGCAACTGTCGAGTAGCTTTGCAACAAGTCCGATAGATATATTTTTATAGCCTAGACCGATAGCATTTGACGGCTCCCTTGACAACATCCGATAGTTTTTTGAAATGAACTGCTACACATACACACGTTTATTTTGGTTTTAACGAATTTCATAGAACACTTGCCCTCCATCTGTTTTTGCATTTAATAATAATAATAATGCATACGAGAATATTCTTTAGCAGTACAACCGATCATTATTGCTTGATTATACTTTCATTTAGTTACTATAGAAACAACAATCACGCACTTTATTTAGGCACACAATAATATATTTGTCATATTCAACAGTATCTTTTATGTTGATAGCGCAAAAAATGTTATACGAGACTTGATCGTTAAGTGCTTTACAGGAACAGTCCTCAAAAAAAGCAGAGCTTGGCGCTTCGGGCCTTATTCTAACTTTTTTCGGCCTGTTCTAAGGCACTTACCCATCTTATAAGGTAATATACTAATGCGTAAGTGAAACTACAATAATGCTACTATACTATTCTAAAAGGAATCGTTCAGTAGGTAGTTAATAATTTATAACTGCACAATCCATCAATAGTTTTTTTATTGCAAAAATGTAGTCTGGCAAAACAATCTTATTGTGGATATTACAAACTTTGAGGTTAAAATGCACAAACCAATAATATAACTGCTTCCAAGTATCACATTTAGTTTTTTAATACTACCATGGAGACACTCCATGGTTATTACAATCTGTGCTATAGTTCTCTATCAGGTTTTACAGAGGCTCCATCTATGTAAAATTGGTTGCATTACGAAGTAACCAGAAACTGTTGCTAAATATGGCGGTCGTTTTAAATTTCTACAGGCCTTATGGGGTAAACTATTGTCCTGAACTACTAATTAACAAATTGCTTATTTGTAATTTATTTTAGTTATATACTTTTAAATGCACTTGGAGAGTAGACTCAGATAGGTTATTTTGTATGCAAATTAAAAATAAGCAGTTTAAATTATGAAGTAGTAGGGTTACTTTTCTTTATTTTTTGCGAGCTTTTCTAATCACTTTTTAAAATGAAATGCATATCAAAATGTATATCAATCTCATCACTTATCTTTAATTAACTACTGTCCAAAAGCGCAGCCGAAGATATTAATTGGTTTGGTAACTAAACATGACATTTTCAAGTGCTGCGTTTTGTCTCCAAATTCCCCAGCCTTAACACCAAACAACAAGCCCAAGCATTGGCCTTAAAAATTAATAGTTTTAAATTCGTTTGTTCTGTAATTATTTGGCATGATGTTCTGTCTAGGGATGGGCGCGTGACGTGAAAACAGTCGTGTCACGTCGTGAACGTGACTAATATTTGAAAATCGTGACGTGAACGTGAGTGAACGTGAGTGAAAATTTCCAAGGCGTGATTCACGTTTCACGTTAATTTCACGTTAAATATTTAGTAACGAATAAAAACTGCAGGGTGCAGCAACTTTTATATTCATTAAATCACAAATTGTGCCAAACAAGTTACATTATGTGGCTTTATTTTTGGACCCTAATTATAAATCCTTAAAGTTCATACCTTCACATAAAAGAAAAGATTATAAAGCAAATAAAACTATAGATGATAATGATGAAATACATAGCAAACGACTCAAAACTGGTACATCTTTCTACACGTAGAGATAGCTCTGACGATGACACACGTAATTAGGATGATGTCGAAACAGAACAAAATTAGGTAGTATGTTAAATTAAAATTCGCAAATGTAGATGACATTTTAGGATTTTGGAAAAACAGTGTAAATACGCCACTGTTAAAAAAACTTGAGAAATTTTAAACATACCGGCAAGTTCCGCTACAAGCGAAAGAGTATTTTCTATAGCTGGGCGAATTTTAGAAGAGCGCAGAATTCGACTTAACGCTGAAAATGTTGATTAAATATTATTTTTAAATCAACATTTTAATGTGTAGATGTGTAGATGAACTTATTATTCTAATAAAAGTAATGGTTTGTTTTTATACTCGGCTAACGCTAAAAATGTTAATTACGTTTGTAATTAAACCAAAAATGTATTGTGTAGATGTGTAGATGAACTTATTTTTAGAAAAGTACCTAATGTTTTGTTTTGTATACTTGACTTAACACTGAAAATGTTGATTACGTTTTATTTTTAAACCAACATGTACCTTCTGTACTCATACCAATAAGGGAAACGTCAATTCCAATGACAGCTTTTAGTATTAAAAGTAATGTCTTTGAAGACAGCTGCAAGGAATATATTTGCGAGAAATCAGTATTTATCTCTTGTCAAAGTTATTGTAGTCAATTTTCATTTTTTTGCAACATATCACGTAAATTATGTCAGGTGCAAAACATATTTTTAGTTCTCTTTAGGGTTTTTTCATTGGTTTTAAATTTGACCATTCTGTTTTATCTGAATTTAAATTTTGAAATAAAAGCTGCGTATCACGTAGTGAATGACGTGTCACGCCGTGAACGTGAGTGAACGTGAGCGTGAACGTGCGTGAACGTGACTGTTTAAAACAAGCGTGAAATGTGCGTGACGTGAGCGAAAATTCACTCACGCGTCCATCTCTAGTTCTGTCTAAAATTAATTCCGTCAGTAAGATGCTTCAAGGTGTGAATACAAATCTAAAGATTGTTCAAATGCGTTAAAAAATTTAGTAGATTATTTGGAACAGAAAAGAAATGACCACAGTTTTGAAGCGTTTATAGAAGAGGCGAAAATACTTGCTACAAAAGAACTTGATATAGCAACGGAATTTCCCCCAACTAATATAATTCGTCCACGTCGAAAAAAAAGACAATTTTTTATGAAACCCCTGATGAGCCTATACTTGACCCAAAGTTGAATTGTAAGATTAATTTTTATTTTACTATTTTGGACACCGCCAAAGTATCTATACAGGAACGTTTTGAACAATTACAACGTTACAGTGACAATTTCAAAGTGATTTATGAATTTCCTATTATGGACGATAATTCAATGAAAAAACACTGTACAGATTTATCCTTAAAATTAGAAGACACTGTCAGAAAAGAGGCTAATGTAAACGCCGTAGAATTAAGTGATGAATTAAAAAATTTAAAATTACATTTCCAATCTGTTGAAACACCATCTAAAATTCTCAACTACATTGTTACAAATAATTTACTTGCGATTTTCCCAAATACAGCAATTGCCTTAAGACTTCTACTGACTTTACCTGTCTCAGTTGCGTCAGCAGAAAGGTCTTTTTCAAAATTAAAAATAATTAAAAACTTTTTACCCTCGGCCATGAAGCAAGAAAGATTGTCAGATCTTTCTATTATATCTATAGAGAGAGACTTGGCAGAAGCAATTGATGTCAAGAACCTTGTGACCACTTTTGCGTCTGTCAAAGCTAGAAAATTTATTTTATAAAATTGTTATAAATAATTTTTTTTAACGTAAATATATTTTTTAATTGCTTGGAGGGGGCGGGCGGCTATTTTATTTTTCACGCAGGCGGCCAAGAAGCTAGGAACGGCCCTGACTACAACACGAAGAATTTGGGTTAAATAATCTAAAGTTTGGATGTGAGTTTCGTGGAGTAAAGTTTTATGTTATTGTGCTCTAGTAATATCAAGTGCAAAAAATTAAAATGCGACTTAAGGCCAAACTGGTGGTAGTAACTTGAAATAGTAGTTATTTATCTTTATTCAACACCTCTCAACAAATGCCCCATAACTATAGTGATTTTAACATTCGCAATAACAGTATTACACACAAGTGACTTTTTGATTACCATAATGTGAAAAATTCCGGAATTATAAGTAACATATGATGCCTTGTATTTCACATTTTTCAAGGTTGTCGATCAACCGATATTTTCAGAGTTACGAAAAAGTGTAATTTTAGGCATTAATATGTCACGTAAGACAAGACATTGCGTTCACAATTTCGGCAATTGTTGCTGAAATTATTGAACTATTTCGAGAAGGAAAAACTAAACGTTGGGCATTTACTTACTTTATCTTGTATGCAAGAAGTATGGCAGGTTAATTTATTATTTGTGATCTTATTGTGCAATTTGTTTAATGCAGCGAGCAGCCAAGGTTGTAGATATTAGTATTTCTACTGTTAAAAAAGCCAAGACTCGTAGAAGAAACCAATTAGTTTTATCGAGCTCTGGTAGAAGCTGATTCCGCAAGAAATCGAAAACTGCAGAACTACCAAATTTTTCTAAACTGGTCGTCAGAGAAGCTATATATTGCAATGACCCTGTACGTATAATATTTGTATGTTTATAATTAATGTGATAAATAAAAAGAGTCACCACACAATATTTAATTTAATTCTACCACTTGCTAAATCAAACTAACTGATTAATTAATTTCGTTGGGTACGCCAAAATTGAGAATTACTCTTATGGTGGTTTGCCCTTTTTCTAATCCATTCATCTGATTTCCTAACTTCGCTAGCTCAATTTTAAATAGAAACATGAAATTAAAAACTCAAAATCTCGGGTGTTGGGTTCCTGACTTTCCAAGTTAAAATTCTACGGTACGCCTCTGAAAAGTAGGCAGATTGACCTGAAATGTAGGCGTAATGTGCCGTTAGTACGTTAAATCTATCACAACAAGTTCTAATTATTTTCAGCTCGCGTGTGAAATTGATTTATCAACAATTAAATGAACAAATTTTGATGGTAAGATTTTGAATAATTGCCTTCAAGCGGCTTCTAGGCAATCTTTTGTTTTTCCAGATCGTTAGCTATTGGTGCATTCTTAAAAAGGACGCCGTATTCGCATTTGTTTCTTGGTGCCTCCAATTGACGATTTTAATTGAAAATCCTGGGAAAATACCTCGCCATCCACGGGAACTGTTACGATTTTCGTGTTCTCCAGGTCGTAATTAACGTATGCTCAAATTTTCACACCGATCGGGCAGATCAAAATTGGACAATTCACTAACCTCACTTTCGTAGATTCGGGACCTCCTTTTTATGGTGAATCTGGCTGTAATCTTGCTCCCCGGGCTGCTCGTGATGCTGGATTATGTTCTGGCCTGATGTGTGGAACTGCCGGAAGAATCCTGACACCCTATGCCTTCCCACGATGCTGCAGATTGATGCTGCGGGAAATCGCCTCCAAGCCGTGGCTGCCGTCGTCGCCTCGGAACGCCAAAAACTCAAATACCTGGAATCTCTTGCCTCCAATTGTGCTGATACACTCGAATTCGCTGATTACGATGGTGCTATTTATTTTTGTATACATTTATGCTTTCTATGAAATTTTGGTAATTAAAGATAGAGCAAAAACCAAGCACTTTCACCAATTTATTTAGAACAATTGCTATCCCCTGTCGTATTTGACAAAACACTGTCTACAGATTTGAATTGTAGGAAATCAACCAGGTACAAAAACATAACTTATAATCTAATTTAACAAAATTTTATCAGTTAATTACAATCTCTTATGTACTAGAATTATTGTCTTTTGGAATTGTTTATTTCTCAACGTTTTTTTTTATGCGCCACTCACTTGATTTTTTTACCACATTTAAATGCCCATTGTTTATCACTACACTGACTAGTTTTTTAATCCACCAACATTGTCTAATTTCTTGCTTATTTGAATCTCTTCAAATCCCCAAGTCTTGTATTTTCATGTAATAAATGACTTGCCTGGCTTTTCTATGTTCTTTGCCTTATTCTTCTAGTCATTCTTGTTCTCACCTTTATTAAAAATGTTCATTTGCTACCCATTCTCTAATGACTTTACTTTCTACGCTTCCATTTTTAAGCTGTGTCTAACTTGAACTTTTTGTGTCAGTTCTTAATTAATTTAGATTCGGCTTTTAGTTTGTGCAAATCTATTATATTACGATTAAAATTATATTGCTAAACCCAATACACGGAATTTGAGCTTCCATATTTCTGTGCCCATTCAAAAATAATCAATGTCATTGGCGAATTATACCAGTGTTATTATGATTTGGCAATTTATGTGAATTTTCTCAGATGCTTGCATTATTACAACTTTGTGCTTTAATGATTTAATTTGCTATTTGCATGTACTGCAATCAGAGCCGATTTGAGGGCTAAATACCATCGCATGAAATTCCCCCTAATTTTTGTTAATTAAAATCACTACGCATGTTTTCTTTTTAATATCATTAGTAGATTGTAATGCGTTGTTATTTTAATTCACGAAAAATTATTCATTGTTTTTTTTAGAACTGTTATCATTAATCAGTCTCATTTGATATTTGATGCTTTACTATCCTACCTTAAATTACTAAAATGCCTAACCTATCTCCTATTCTAACTAAACTATTGTGTGTGGTACAACATTGGTCCTATAACTAATCTATTCTAAATTATATTTTCCCCTGTAAGGTCCTTCATAGGCGTTTAAAAATTTCGCACAGATCTTCTCTCTGCGATCAGCTACCTTGAATTGAAAAATTTCCCCCTCTATGCAGAATCCAGTGTATTTCCTTGAGTCCTCATGTAGCGGTATCAACCAGAATGAATTTTTCAAGTCCAATTTCGATAGAACTTCCTTGTCCCAAATCTGACTCAATAAAACGTCAATTGTCTGCGGACTTTCATATTGGGGTTTTGTAATCTGATTAATTTTACGTGCATCGAGACATAATCTAAGACTACCGTCGCTTTTTTTTACTACCACCATTGGGTTAACGAAGTTTGTTTTAGAGCGTTCTATTACCCCCTCGTCTAACATTTGTTGTATTTCGTGTCTTACCTTCTCGCGTTGTGCAAATGGTATAGGATATGATTTGGACTTAAAACCTTGTGATTCGTCGACATACAATTTGTGGCAATATTTCTTCGCTTGTCCGGTCTTCTGGTTTAATATTTCTTCATTTTGCTCGATTATTTCCATGATCCTATCTTTATATTGTATAAAATCCCTTCCTATCTGATTATCATCCAGTATTCTTTCCCCTATTGCATAATTATTTATAATAATAACTTCGTCTCCGGCTTTCTTAGCCCGGCAACAATTCATATTATCGTCTCCCGCCGTTATCTCAGCTGGGCAACAATTTCTTAGCTCGTGATCCTCAATAGACCAAGGCTTTATAATGTCATCAATCTGAATGCTCTTTCGCATTCCATCAATTTTTATCCCTACTTTCTGAATGATATCTACACCTATTACAAACTGTACGTTCAAAGCTGCTACAATATAAAATCGGACATCAAATTCTTTTCCATTTATGCATATCTTTATTGCCAATACCCTATTCGTTGTTGAAATTGTCCTTCTTGTTGCGGACAAAAGGTCGATCTTGTTAACTTTTATAAAGTTGCTTCTTAAATTATTCATATGAGTATTTATCACTTCCTCCTGTACTAAGGAAACCATTGCACCACTGTCAATCAACGCATCATATTGTTGGTCTAAAATTTGTAATTTTATAAATGGTAAACACAAGTTTGTTGTATATTCTTCGTTCTCCTCTAGTAAATATTCCCCCGTTCTGTCCCATGTGATAGCAAAATTCGCAACATACTTAAAACTACTATTACTAACTATATTTACAAAAATTGGGTTTTTTTTTACCTCCCGAAGGCTCTTCGTGCACCTCGGCTATCTCTATTCGGTTCAAATTTTCTGCATTGTCTCTATCTGTGTTTCGCTCGGTAAATAATGTGTTGACGTACTGTCTGTCGATATTTGGTGCCTGCTCCATCTCTTGACATCTCTTCTTATTACGTTCGGCAATAAGCTGGTCATAGTTCTTTCTATCTTCCCCCGTTCTGAAATTATTCCTGTTCTGGTTACCCCAATTATTATTGTAATATCCCCTATTTTGATTGTATGGTCTATTAAAGTTTCCCATGTTTCTTCTGTCTTGTTGATTATATTGATTATTATTATTAAAATTGTTATGTGGCCGAAATTTATTTTCTGAAGTGTTATCCAATTTTCTTTTATAACTTGAATTTTGATGATTCGCTGTCCGTGTTTCTCCTCTCTCATTGTAAACTGCCATGTCATAATTTCGCACAATTTCCAACAAATCGCTCAACGTCTTGACGTTTTGGACTGCCACCGCTCTGGTTATTTCAGCCTCAAGGTGTCGTGACAGGTGTTGTACTATTTCCTCTTCTGCCAACTTCGGAGTTAGGTATTGTGCCTTGTTGAAACGGTGCATTATGTACATTTCGCGAAATCCTCCTTTATCGATGTACTTGCCCGATGTTAGTTCCGTCCTTACTTGGGCTTGATGGGAATTACTCCAGTACTGTTCCACGAAGAGTGCCCGAAATTCATCATACGTTGCATATTTGGACTTTATGATGCTATGCCAGACTTCAGCATTTCCCTTTAATGCCATATTGATTACCTGTAGCCGTCTGCATTCAGTCGTTATTGTTTTAATGATATCGTCTAGCTTACTTAGGAAAATCATCGGGAGCTCCCCGTATCTCCCCTCGAACTTCGGGATAAATTCTGTGCTGAAGCTAGGAGGTGCCGCACTAACCGGGTATTCTTGCGTATGTTCTAATTTTTCATTAATCCCTTGTAACTCCCTTGTAAGTCGGTTGTCTATTATAGTAATCTTTGTTGCATTTTGCTTCCTTTCCTCGCCTGCTTTCTTGAATTTTTCTTCTGCACTTGTTTTTAACCTGTCTAGCTTCTGATCTGTTTCATCCTGTTGTTGAGCCAGCCTTTCTTGTGTTGTTATTTGTAATGCTAACATTTTATCTTCAATTTCTTCGTCCTTTCTTTTCAGGCTTTCATCAACCCTTTGCAAGACTTCTTGTTGTATTTCCGCCTTCATCGTTTCTTTGAAATCCTCGAGTTTCTTTTCCAACCCGTCTATTTTTGCTTGTACTTCTTCTTTATTCTTTTCCAATTTTTCTTTTACCGCTTTGACCAGGATCTCTGCATGTTGTTCTGCCCTATTCTCTCTTTCCGCTGCCTCTTGTTCCAATTTCTGCACCGTTCTTTCGGCATCTTGTTTGAGCTCTTGTATTTTGTCGGTGAGTATTTGTTGTAATTTTTCGTCCCTTTCCTCTGCTTCCTTCCTCATTTGTATTATAGCTTCCATAATCCCACTTAATTCCTGTGTTTGTTTTGACGTTTGCGGCTGTTGTGTTTCGGGCTGATCACACTGTGTTTGTTGTTCGGTCGGTGGCTCCGTAACCTCTTCGGCTTGCTGTTCTTCCCCTTCACTCTTCTTTTGCTGTCTTCGAGTCATCATGTGTTCGATTTTTCGTTGATACGTGATACAGATAGAATTTGAGTGCTCACACCCACAGACAAAACACCCACACAAATAAAGCTTTTCAAAATTTTAAATCTTAATAACTTCCACCTACCTATTGTCTGTCAATTTATTTAATTACTTTAATTCCTTAACAGCATTGAGCGCCTAGTGAATTTATAAAAAGCCCATGAATTAGGCGACCATTTAATTTTGTAATAGCCCAATACGTGGTTTATTTTTAGTTTTTACAAGCCTACGCGTTATATTAGTTTTCAATTTTTCTTTGCCGCAGCGTTGGGCGCCATTTAATTATGCAATGACCCTGTACGTATAATATTTGTATGTTTATAATTAATGTGATAAATAAAAAGAGTCACCACACAATATTTAATTTAATTCTACCACTTGCTAAATCAAACTAACTGATTAATTAATTTCGTTGGGTACGCCAAAATTGAGAATTACTCTTATGGTAGTTTGCCCTTTTTCTAATCCATTCATCTGATTTCCTAACTTTGCTAGCTCAATTTTAAATAGAAACATGAAATTAAAAACTCAAAATCTCGGGTGTTGGGTTCCTGACCTTCCTAGTTAAAATTATACGGTACGCCTCTGAAAAGTAGGCAGATTGACCTGAAATGTAGGCGTAATGTGCCGTTTGTACGTTAAATCTATCACAACAAGTTCTAATTATTTTCAGCTCGCGTGTGAAATTGATTTATCAACAATTAAATGAACAAATTTTGATGGTAAGATTTTGAATAATTGCCTTCAAGCGGTTTCTAGGCAATCTTTTGTTTTTCCAGATCGTTAGCTATTGGTGCATTCTTAAAAAGGACGCCGTATTCGCATTTGTTTCTTGGTGCCTCCAATTGACGATTTTAATTTAAAATCCTGGGAAAATACCTCGCCATCCACGGGAACTGTTACGATTTTCGTATTGTCCAGGTCGTAATTAACGTATGCTCAAATTTTCACACCGATCGGGCAGATCAAAATTGGACAATTCACTAACCTCACTTTCGTAGATTCGGGACCCCCTTTTTATGGTGAATCTGGCTGTAATCTTGCTCCCCGGGCTGCTCGTGATGCTGGATTATGTTCTGGCCTGATGTGTGGAGCTGCCGGAAGAATCCTGACACCCTATGCCTTCCCACGATGCTGCAGATTGATGCTGCGGGAAATCGCCTCCAAGCCGTGGCTGCCGTCGTCGCCTCGGAACGCCAAAAACTCAAATACCTGGAATCTCTTGCCTCCAATTGTGCTGATACACTCGAATTCGCTGATTACGATGGTGCTATTTATTTTTTTATACATTTATGCTTTCTATGAAATTTTGGTAATTAAAGATAGAGCAAAAACCAAGCACTTTCACCAATTTATTTAGAACAATTGCTATCCCCTGTCGTATTTGACAAAACACTGTCTACAGATTTGAATTGTAGGAAATCAACCAGGTACAAAAACATAACTTATAATCTAATTTAACAAAATTTTATCAGTTAATTACAATCTCTTATGTACTAGAATTATTGTCTTTTGGAATTGTTTATTTCTCAACGTTTTTTTTTTATGCGCCACTTACTTGATTTTTTTGCCACACTTAAATGCCCATTGTTTATCACTACACTGACTAGTTTTTTAATCCACCAACATTGTCTAATTTCTTGCTTATTTGAATCTCTTCAAATCCCCAAGTCTTGTATTTTCATGTAATAAATGACTTGCCTGGCTTTTCTATGTTCTTTGCCTTATTCTTCTAGTCATTCTTGTTCTCACCTTTATTAAAAATGTTCATTTGCTACCCATTCTCTAATGACTTTACTTTCTACGCTTCCATTTTTAAGCTGTGTCTAACTTGAACTTTTTGTGCCAGTTCTTAATTAATTTAGATTCGGCTTTTAGTTTGTGCAAATCTATTATATTACGATTAAAATTATATTGCTAAACCCAATACACGGAATTTGAGCTTCCATATTTCTGTGCCCATTCAAAAATAATCAATGTCATTGGCGAATTATACCAGTGTTATTATGATTTGGCAATTTATGTGAATTTTCTCAGATGCTTGCATTATTACAACTCTGTGCTTTAATGATTTAATTTGCTATTTGCTTGTACTGCAATCAGAGCCGATTTGAGGGCTAAATACCATCGCAATATATCGTAAGATGTATAGTGATAGTAAGGCGTATAATGTTAATTTGATTCTATAAATTTTATTTTTTATAATTATTTCAGAATAACATGTTAGTTTCAATTCTTTAATGATGAACTTCCAAAGCAACATAGTCTAATATAGGCAGAAGCAGTTTAAACATTGTTCTACTTGGCATATGATTTAAATGTCTCAAAGACTAGAACCGTCAGCGTATCATCACAACCAACGATCAGACAACTTGACCAACTACGCTGCACAGCAACATCTTGAGCTCGGTACTGCCTTGAGCATTTTTACCCGCACGAACGGTTTGCGCGTAAAATTGCTCTTATCAGTACCATCCCGAATTTGCGTGCGCGTACGCGGCAACAAGCACGAACGCGATCCATCGCTTGTCGGTCTTATAGTTGGGTACTGACTTGAGCATTTTTAAGCGCACACACATTCGTGCTCGTAAAAATGCTCAAGTCGGTACCGAGCTTAAGCGGCGTCCACATTAATAAATATTTACGTTGTGCATTGTATTTGACGCAAATTTGTGCGTGTGCGTTGAAATCAATGTATATGTGGACAGTTTACCGACCACAAACACATACAAATATTTTCGTGACGAACGACGCACGCTATCCATCGCCTAGTCGGTTTTTACTTGAACTTCAAAGAGACTTGCGGCGCAACGTTTTGCTAATGTAGACGTATGTTGGTACTGGTTCGCGTTGTTTTAATTTTAATTTATTTTTAGGAATGAACTTTCATGAGAAGTTTAAAATCCACTGATGACCTACGAAGAAAGTTGCTAAATTGTCCTGTGCTTACATCAATCCCTAATATAGTTAACAAAACACTACCGCCACCCTGATTTCAATTTTGATAAAATTGTGTAGTCCAGTAATTCCTTTTTACTTCCTTTTACTATAAAGGAAGTATTGGATTCACCCCAAAAATTCGAAATTGAGTTTTCAACGGATCTTCACGTTTTAGAGTCCCCTGATCCCAAAAAACATATTTTTTTTTATTGGTCTGTCTGTGTGTGTGTCTGTGTGTGTGTGTGTCTGTCTGTGAACAGAATATTTCAAAAACGAAAAGAGGTATGGCGTTGAAACTTCATATATAAGTTTTGTGTACTATGTAGATGAGACAGCAAGCTTTTGAAGAAAATCGCTTAACCGGAAGTAGGTGTTTACTCTTGTGATTTTTCAGTTTTTTTCGATTTTTTCAAAAACGGCTCTAACGATTTTTTTTAAACTTTCCATTTTTATTACATTTTTAATGTGTATTGATGTGAGATAGGTGATTTTCCAGTTGAATACTTCTAAAGTGGGTTTCTTTTGTTTTTTTTTCTATTTTTACTTCCTTTTACGATAAAGGAAGTATTGGATTCACCCCAAAAATTCGAAATTGAGTTTTCAACAGATCTTCACGTTTCAGAGTCCCCTGATCCCAAAAAACATATTTTTTTTCATTGGTCTGTCTGTGTGTGTGTGTGTCTGTCTGTCTGTGAACAGAATATCTCAAAAACGACAAGAGGTATGGCGTTGAAACTTCATATATAAGTTTTGTGTACTATGTAGATGAGACAGCAAGCTTTTGAAGAAAATCGCATAACCGGAAGTAGCTGTTTACTCTTGTGATTTTTCGGTTTTTTTCGATTTTTTCAAAAACGGCTCCAACGATTTTTTTTAAACTTTATATTTTGATTAAATTTTTAATGTGTATTGATGTGAGATATGTGATTTTCCAGTTGAATACTTCTAAACTGGGTTTCTTTTGTTTTTTTTTCTATTTTTTTTATTAACTCCAATTTTAAATAAAACACCCGGTATATTATTACATTTTCGAATTCACCTTAAAATTCTAGAGAAAATTTGTCTCTTCAACTAACGCTCTATTTTGTACCGTTTTTGTAGAATTTGTAATTTTTGAAAATTTTTGACAAATTTTAAAAAATTAAAAATGAAATTTTTGACTAATTATAAGATCACTGTAAAAGGAAGTTGTGTGAGTGTATCACACCAGATTTTTTTTATTAACTCCTATTTTAAATAAAACACCCGGTATATTATTACATTTTCGAATTCACCTTAAAATTCTAGAAAAAATTTGTCTCTTTAACTAACGCTCTATTTTGTACCGTTTTTGTAGAATTTGTAATTTTTGGAAATTTTTGACAAATTTTAAAAAATTAAAAATGAAATTTTTGACTAATTATAAGATCACTGTAAAAGGAAGTTGTGTGAGTGTATCACACCAGATTTTTTTTCTTATTATTGAGTTAATTTTAATTTTTACTTCAATCGTCTAAAAGACAAAGAAAGTATTGTAATCTTCACGTTTCAGGGTCGCTAGATGACGAAAAATATGTTTTCTCAATTTCGTGTGGGTGTCTGTCCATGGCGAGCAGTTCTACCAACAAGAGTTCGAAGTGGCCATGGGATCTTCACTATCTCCAGTAGTCAGTAACATCTACATGAAAGACTTTAAAGAACGAGCTATATCTCAATATGAGAACAAGCCTAGTCTATGGCTGCAATACGTAGATGATACGTTCGTAATATGGCCCCATGGAAGAAAGACACTGGACGGCTTCCTGGAACACCTCAATAATCAAGCCCGATCAATTAAGTTTACGACGGAAATAGCATCGGAAGGCAAACTCCCATACCTAGACGTACTATTCCAGAAGAATGGTGACACGGTACGAACAAAGGTATATCGATAACCAACCCATACGGAGAGATACCTACACTACGATTCTAACCATCACAATAGCGTGAAACGTGGCGTCGCGAGATGCCTATATAGCCGAGCCAAGACCATATGCTCGGAGGAAGAAGACCTTAAACGGGAAATTGAGATAATCACAGAAATGCTGCAAGCTAATGGCTACCCAAAAAGAACTCTAAACCAAACGCTAAAAGAGATGGACAGAAATACAACACCTGCAGGGGATGAGAAAACGGAGCCAACAACCACGACCGTAATACCATACATCCGAAGAGTTTCCGACAAACTGAGAAGAATCTGAAACAGATTCAATATAAGAACTGCCTTAAGGTCCACAACAACTCTAAGAGGCATGATGACGCATACCAAGCCTCAGAACGAAGATCAGAGTTCAAAGAAATATGTCTACAGCGTACCGTGCGAGTGTGGAAGACAATACATAGGGAAAACACAACGACCCCTACGAGTGAGATTATCGGAACACCGCAAAAATGTTAGAATGGGCGAAACCATCAAATCCAAGATCGCAGAACACGTCTGGAACGAAGACCATCACATGCAATGGGATAACGCACCAATTGTAGCTAAAGAGGAAAACAGATTCCGTAGGAAGCTGAAAGAAGCTATATACATAGCGCTAGCAGTATAACCAATTAGCCAGGCTAGCGCAGAACTAAAGCCCATTTGGATGCCACATACTATTAGGTAGTGCACTAATGGATTTTTTAAACCTCGACTTGATTTTAACATGCACTTTACTCATCCTTAAACTTTTTTTAGCTCTAACTGTAATTTTTTTTAAATTTTAGCTTACTATCGTAATCTAGTAAACAACAATGGTAAGGCAATTAATGACGGTGGTGACATAGACGTTTGCGGTGGGATTCAAACTTTAGCAACTGCTAATGCCATTTCAACGCTTGACAGAAGCGTTCGTCACACGCCGTCGCGCTGGACCCTTCAGATTTCTGCTATTTAGCTGTATTAAACACAAGGCACTTATTCATTATTCCTTTTTGTCTCTTACAACATTTATCCTATACCGGTTAGTTCTCATTTTCGTAAAGAACATAGCCTGAGCTATGTGCATATGATTACTTTTACCTATTTCTCAGTTACCATAAAAGTAAAACATTTTTTTTTTCTTTAAATGTGCTCACCTTATATATGTTGGCTCCAAAATATATCCTTTTTTCGCCAAAGGTAAGAACCTGAGCCATGTGCAAAATATTATTTTCATTTAAGTAATGGTTCTTGAGTTAAACCAAAAATAGGCAGGTTTTTATTTTTAAAAGGTGCTCACCCTGTATATATTTAACCAAAATTTTCTCGGTTTCATGACAGGATCCAAGATGGGGTCTTACACTAATATTTTTTTAATTATATCGACAACAGACAGATAGACAGGCGGAATTGAGATAATCTGTTTTTTTCATCTAGGGGCCCTGAAACGTGAAGATCTGAAGAAACCTCGGAAGGTGATTTTTTGCGATTACAATACAAACAAAAAATGAAGAAACATACTCCGGAGAAAAAACCTAATGAGGCGATATTTGCCTGTTTGAGGCACATTTTGCTTTCTAATCTATTGTATACATTATCGCGCTACATGTTCGATAATTTTGGCTAAGCAGTTAAAAAGAGCTAAAAAGTGCCATAACTCTCTCAAAAATGGAACAATCTGATGGAATAAAGTATTAAAATATTCTTTGATTTATTATCTGGCATATCGAGAAAAGCATATTTAAAAAATCTAAAGGCTTTGAATAAATAGGGGGGAGAAAGGAGCTTACGTATCTCAACTGTATACAGCTACCGAGACGGAAGTAGCCATCTTGAAACCCCACGAGTGATTAATAAGCTGTCATTATGGTTAGTTGCGCGGCTTGTGGTTGTTCACAAACCAAGAAAAATTCAAGTCCTGGAATAACATTTCATCAGGAAGTATTAATCTATCAATACAATAAGTTAATTGGTAAATTAAGAAAAGTTTTGACATCATTAAATTACAAAACAAAAATGATAGTTGTGACCTTCAGACGTCACTTAGCAGTCAGTGGCGTGTCTATCTCATTTTCACCATTTTAACCTTTCGGCGGGCGCGCTGTTGTAAAAAGTACAACAGTTGAGAATTTTCGCAAATTGCATGCATAATACGCAAGCGACGGCCAGTAAACTTTAGGTATTCCTTTATTGTTTTATCTACCAGCAGGACATCCGGTCAGTACAGCCTCTGAAACTAATGTCGACGTATTTCTTGTCAATATCGGCTTTACAGCGCGCGCCTGCTCGTGTTATTCAATGTGAACAAATTGGTTCTTGGAATTAGTGTAAACGACTTGAGTTAATAATACAATGCAAAATGCAACTTTATAAAATATTATATTTAAAATCCTATATGAACTTGTCGCAGATTATCATATTAGTCAGTTACTTCATAAAATTATTATAAACATTAATTTGTTGATGAAATGAAAAATTACACTGAATTGGGTGTTTTAGTTTCCCTAATGATGGTAGAAGAGATACTTGGATAAATATCATAAAAAATAAAATTGAACAGCAAAGAAAAGTACTGTTTTATGTTCACAATATTTTACTGCGGAATGTTTCGACAGATCTTCACAATTAAAAGTAGGATTATTGTCTACTGCTGTGCCCAGTATAGAAGTGAACAGGCTAAAATTTTAGTTTGTAATCTATCTCCAATTTAGTAGAAACCCTAATCGAGAAATAGAAAGATCACAAAATATAATTATTTAAAATATGTAGTGAATATATTCTAAATTTTCCGTTTTTGGAGTAATAATAAATTAAATTGAATTATATATACCTAAGTTTCTTACAGACTCGGCTTGCAAAAATTATTACAATAAATATTTAAGAAATATTTGCTTAATTGTATGGAACTTGGTGTCTCAGTACTAAAAATAGTATAGCACGCCACTGGCCGAGCGGAAACATCTATCACCCATATTGAAAACCCATCGCGGAGCAAACGTGCTTGTTTAAATGCTCTTTCCTCCCTCCTATTTATTCAAAGCAGAGCAATGACCGCCATTCTCCCAATTGTCGGTTAATACCTGGTCAAAGAAAAATGTTGTTTAATCACATTTATCTTAGATTTTTTGTCGTTTTCTCGGCATGTTGAAAGAAGATAAACAATCGTAGAAACAGGTAGTCATATCCGGACAATACCGGTCAGTGTGACCGGCATGACCCAATTGCGCAGTTGAAGTCAAATAACCGACCTAAACTAAAACGTGCAATAAAAACACAGTATATCACTACTACATAATTATAAGTAATAAATGGTCCTCGACACCGAAAGGTAAAAGAGGCAATAGATCATGGATGGATGGATGGATACGTGTCTTCCATTTTATTTTTTTTTGCGGAAAAGGTAAAAAAATAGAGAACAGCTTAGGTATCGCAAGATATTACAAGGAAATGGCGCAAATCATGTTGTAACTGAAGCATCTCAAAAAATGGTGGCCAACTTACAACTCGTTATGGCAGTTAGAGGGCAGCACCAATAACTTCTGTCTAAGGCCAACTAAATCTATAGAAACAAAGTGCCACCAAACCGTCGCATTCAGGGCTACCTCTGTCTATCTCAATATACGATTAGTAGCGTTATTTAGTTTTGAAATGATTAACCTTTGAAACGTCAGTAATGTTAAAAACGTGTTTGACGTATTCTAAAACTGTAGACTGACAGTGGTTCAGTGCGAATCTTGAAAATAAGCTATTAGAAATGGCGTGCAAATGTTACAGGTCTGTCACTTTCATATAATTGGGCATATTCTAATTCAGGCGGCATATACTAATAAATATTATCAAGTTTAATTATAAGTAATGATACGTGTCTTCCATTTTATTTTTTTTGCGGAAAAGGTAAAAAAATAGAGAACAGCTTAGGTATCGCAATA
Organism: Agriotes lineatus; assembly: GCA_940337035.1. Classification (NCBI taxonomy): domain Eukaryota; kingdom Metazoa; phylum Arthropoda; class Insecta; order Coleoptera; family Elateridae; genus Agriotes; species Agriotes lineatus. The sequence continues at coordinate 33,742 of CALNHX010008550.1, read as the reverse complement.
AATAAATTACAAAGAAATGGCGCAAATCATGTTGTAACTGAAGCATCTCAAAAAATGGTGGCCAACTTACAACTCGTTATATCCGTTAGAGGGCAGCACCAATAACTTCTGTCTAAGGCCAACTAAATCTATAGAAACAAAGTGCCACCAAACCGTCGCATTCAGGGCTACCTCTGTCTATCTCAATATACGATTAGTAGCGTTATTTAGTTTTGAAATGATTAACCTTTGAAACGTCAGTAATGTTAAAAACGTGTTTGACGTATTCTAAAACTGTAGACTGACAGTGGTTCAGTGCGAATCTTGAAAATAAGCTATTAGAAATGGCGTGCAAATGTTACAGGTCTGTCACTTTCATATAATTGGGCATATTCTAATTCAGGCGGCATATACTAATAAATATTATCAAGTTTAATTATAAGTAATGATACGTGTCTTCCATTTTATTTTTTTTGCGGAAAAGGTAAAAAAATAGAGAACAGCTTAGGTATCGCAATAAATAAATTACAAAGAAATGGCGCAAATCATGTTGTAACTGAAGCATCTCAAAAAATGGTGGCCAACTTACAACTCGTTATATCCGTTAGAGGGCAGCACCAATAACTTCTGTCTAAGGCCAACTAAATCTATAGAAACAAAGTCCCACCAAGCCGTCGCATTCAGGGTTACCTCTGTCTATCTCAATATACGATTAGTAGCGTTATTTAGTTTTGAAATGATTAACCTTTGAAACGTCAGTAATGTAAAAAACGTTTTTGACGTATTCTAAAACTGTAGACTGACAGTGGTTCAGTGCGAATCTTGAAAATAAGCTACTAGAAATGGCGTGCAAACGTTACAGATCTGTCACTTTTATATAATTGGGCATATTCTAATTCAGGCGGCTTATACTAATAAATATTATCAAGTTTTTAAAGTTTGATTTTCGATGTAAATAAGCTACCTATACCCTCAGCTCACCGAGCTCTGTAGTGTAGTGGTTATCACGCATACTTAGCATTCGGGAGGTCGTGGGTTCGATTCTCGCGACCTTCTGTTCTGATTCAGGTTTTTAGGTGGTTTTCCTGAGTCAACAGAGTGCCTTCTCTAAGGCGAATGCTAGGGCAGTACTTTTCCACCTTTCTTCCATTCTCTACCACTCCTTTCTCTCGCCCATCCTATAATTTCTGTTGTTGGCTGAAGAGAAACGCAAGGTTCCTATAGCCGCCTGCTCCCAGTTGGAGGAATTGAAATTACCTTGAACCTTTACCTTTCTTTTTTCTTACCGTTAGCTCATGACTAAGTAGTATGGAATTATTTACTCTCATAATGAATGCAGCTGAACTACCGTCCATGTCCGTACTTTTATTTTTACACTTTTTTCATTTACAAGTGTTAGTGAACATAAGTGAATTATTAACGAACGCTTCTATAATACAATTTAAAGATGTTATTTTTTTGGCAGTGGTATAAAGATCGAGGCTAGCCAGTCCTTTGGTAATTGTCCGCTGTCATAAATTTTGTTAAACAGCTTCGTCAAAACCTGCATTTGGTCGTATTCTAGCAGTTTCAAGATTTCTCCGTGTAGTTGGTCTGGTCCGACTGCTTTGTTGTTCTTGAGTCGTTTGATTGCCATATAAACTTCGTTTGTGGTAATTTCTGGACCAGTGTAGTTTGACAATAAGAGTTCCGTTCTATTATCATCTTCAAATAGATCTTGCATGTACTTCTTCCACCTTTGTAATTTCTTGTCAGTTTCTGTGATTGGTTTGTTATTGTGGTCTAATATTGGATTCTTATTCTGCGTTCTCATAATTCCTGACATTTCTTTAATTTTTTTGTGAAGTTGGAATACATCATGTTTTGCGTCTAGATTCTCAATCTCGATGCATTTCTCCTGCAGCCACATTTCCTTCGCCTCTTTAATTTTTCGTATTACTTCTTTGTGTAGTTTGTTATATTTTTCTATATTTTTATTTTTATGTTGTCGCCTTTCCTCCATTAGTTTCAGAATCTCATCTGTCATCCATTCTTTCCTCTTGGTTGCTTTTTCTGATTTCAAGTTGTCTTCCGCTAGGGACACCACACACTCTTTAACTGCACTCCATAATTCTTCTATCTCTGTTTTCTTATCGCTTTGTTCACTTATTTTGTCAAATTTGTTGTTAAGGTCTTTTTTGACTTTTTGTTGTATCTCACTTTTTTCAGTCTTTGTATGTCTATTTTTGGTACTTTTCCTCTATGCACTTTCTTTGTAAAAGTTACATTATAAAATAACGTGAGTTTCATCTTTGTTAACATAAGCGGATGTGTAGCAAGAGAAGTAGGATACAGAATAAATTTCAACTGAAAATAAAATGTTGGTTTTCAGTCCTTAAATTTTAGCAAGGAACTCATATGGAACCAGTATCTCTTCGGCGGTATTTTTACCAGAGCTGCTATTGTTAAATATTATTGCAGAATTTATGTTGTAAGTTACATAAGTATTACAAGTTGTTACACGATAGTTTAACTCAATCGACATTAGTCGTACTAAAAGACAAAATCGGGAAAAAAGTGAAGGGTTTGCCGGTTTTTGCAATAACAGAGATCTTAAAATGTGTCGAAATAGATGGAGATGTTCCTGTTACCCTCAATCTGGCTCAATCGAGAAAGGGTGGTTCGAAAGCTCACTCAAAACCGACGGCACTTACCCTATGCTTTTGCTAAAAATATTGCTCAAGACGCCACTCACTTTGAAGAATGAATTGCTTTCGTGACCCAAAGCGAGAAAAATCACGGAAGCTATGTGAAACTCACCGCGTCAGCTGCAAGCTGCCTCCTCGCCGTCCGCTAAGCTCTCTTTGGGTCTGCAGGTACACACAGGGTGGCCTCAAAATCAAATGACTTACCTTATGGGCACCCTCCTGAAAGGTTCGAAAATTAACTCAAGCCAATATTCTTAAGGCTTGATCAGCAAAAAAACATGTTTTGGCTTTACAATAAATTTGACTTTAACACTCGTCGACCCTGGCAGAGAACCAGTGGTTTCCAATATCCTAAAGAAACCCCAATTAATTGACAAATGTGCGTTTATTGGCAAGACAAAGATTTTCGGGTTACATACAAAGCAAATGGTTATTTGATACCTCCTATCTGTAAATATTTTAATCTTCCTGTTGTTTGAATCTGCATTTAAATGTTCTGGTGCAATACTCGTTCTGAAAGTTACACCAAGTACCTAGTCAGCAACCTTGAATACGCAATGACAATTGTAAAAGATTTTCGCACGACTCATCTAGTATGGCTGTAAAAGAACAAATTGCTGCCTCTAAAACTGGCTCCAATATATTTTATTTTTATGTTAGATTTAAGATGAGGTGTCTAGTCGACCGGCGCAAGCTTATTGTTGGACAATTACATTAATTTTACCTGCAAATTAATTTATTTCTATATGATATTGTAATAAGATGAATAAAACGAATATTTAATAGTAATACAATTTGACAGTTTGAATTAAATATAAGTCCCTAAGTAAGCAAATTTTAAAGGCATTGGTTTGCATTTCCACAGCTATACTAGATGAGATAAATTTTTGATCATACTTTATTTGCGAGGTATGGTATTTGAAGTTTAGTTTTGAAATATAATGTGCCAGCTAACCAGCAGATTTCTACGCTTGGACGCAGCAGGCAGTTACAATACTAGCAGTGTACAGTTCCAAGCATGATTAATAATATTAATGCAGTCATACGCGTACAATATTTGTAGGCGATGTGTACTTACGTGTTTACCTGTTATCACGGAGCAGTTTGTTAAGAAAAGGGAAAAGAAAGTGAAAATAAACGTTTACGTCCCGGCTGCAGTTCGAATGAAGTTGAAACAGTTATGGAAGATGAGACATTCGATGAGGCTGAAAACGAAAAGCAAGATCAGCCTAACAGTGCAAATTCCAGGGTATTAAAAAACAATTATTGAAACTAGTAAGTATAAATTTAAATTTAACCAACTTCATTAAAACAGTAAAATTCCTTCTCTTTGTTTTGTTATCAAGTGATCCAGTTGTACATCTACATAAGTTTGGGGGTTTAAAACAAGCCTGGATTTTTAGATTATTCATTAAACAAAAATTGAAATAAGCTATAAAGATACATATTTACGGCTGTTTGCAAACAGTAACGTAAAAAATAATAAAAACTATAAAAAATCCCGTATAAAATTTAACATGAAAAGTAGTCGAATATAAATCCACACCAATTGTATTACATTTAATCATAATTTTTTTGCTAAGAGTACCAAATACTCCATTGTAAAGGTTACTTACGACTGCGTGAAAAACTGAATATACCAATCCGTATTAGTTTACCAATTAACTGATTATACTAGCACTATGTAGTGTAGGGTTTACACCAGAATGTGTAAAAAGTTAACACGATGTAGTGTACAAATATATCATTTTATAACGAAACTTACGTACGAAGAAGAGGGAAATTTTTTACTGTAAAATTGTTTTATTTTTATTTTTATCTCACTTTTACTTGTCTGCTACTACGTTCTGTGCTTTTGTATTGTATTTTGTGTAAATTATAAAGACATTTAGACCGAACTGTTTCCTTAATGGCAGCTTCTAGTTGGACCTCAACGGGTAGAACGTTTCAAACTCACTGGATGGTTAAAACAGTCTTCAGATAAAAGAGGCAAAGCCATTTGTTCAATTTGTTCTAAAGCCGTTAATTTTCAGTTATCTTTGCCGGAAGATCCTCACGCGCATCGTTCGAAAAACGCATTTGTAATTAAAGGTTTCCAGACGTAGTCTCGAGCTATTACAGCCTTTTCTAAACACGAAAGCAGGGAATTCCACCAAGCCGCACTCTGGGGTTTTGTCAATCGAGAAAAACAAAGTGTATTGGAGCAGTTATCTAAGGATAGACAAAACTAAATGGTGGGAGCTCGAACAGCTCTAGAAAATATTTTTACAACTGTCCAACTTTTAGCAGAACAAGTCCTTGTGTTTAGAGGTGATAGCAACGACGAGTCCTCTAATTTCATTAGGGTGCTGAGAATGCTTGCCAACGATGTTCCAGTACTTAAGATCCGGCTTAATCGATCCGGATATAAGTGGCTACACCATAAAAATGTCGAAGATATGTTGCAGCTCTTAGCAGATTCTGTTTTAGACCAGATCATCTCTGAAGTCAAGGAAGCCGAATATTTTGCTATTATAGTTGATGAGACACCCGATGTGGCCAGGCTTGAGCAAGTTTCTTTGTCATTTCGTTAGGTTAGCAAGGACTTAGAAGAACTCGACTCTTCCATCAGTTTCTTTGAAACTAGTGACAAAATCAGAGACTCTGTATAACATCGTTAAAGACGTTTTTCTGCGTTTTGGACTTCAGATTAAAAATCTTCGCGGACAGTGTTTCGATGGAGCAGGTCTACTCTCAAGCCTTCAGGCAAGATTAAATGAAGAAAAACCTTGTGCACTATTTGTGCATTACGTGGCACACCGTCTCAGCCTTGTAGTGCAAGGTGCTCTGAAAAATATTTTTTTGTTCGGGAATTCATCGGTGTTAAGGATATAATTAACTTTGTAAGCGATTCGTCCAAATGCCTTAACACTTTTCGTAACATTCAAGAAAATAGTGCGCCCCAGCTTTCCAAATTCTGCCCAACGCGATGTTGCATGCGAATAAGAGCTCTTCGAACAATTTTATCGAATTACGGGCTTTAATGATATTTTTCATAGATGTGGCTAATAGCAAGGACAATGCATGTGCAACAGCTGCAGCGATGGGATATCTTCGGAGAATGAAGTCCTTCTCGTTCTATTTTGATTTAAATCCTAATAACCATATTTGATCGGGTTGAAGCTGTAAATGGAGAACTTCAAAAATCACAGTTAAGTGTCAATGGTCGCACTCTAAAATTTGTGGAATTGCAGAATTGTGGCAACTGGACCAAGGGCACTTGATTTAGATTCCCCTACAGTTCTACATTTCGAAAAGCCCCTAGGCGGAGAGAGTGGTTCGTCCCCTCATATATTTAAGTCTCCAGAAAATATTATGAAGAACAGTTCTATGAAGTTCTAGACGTCACTTTGACAACTCTGTGTAGCTGCTTTGAATCGGATACGCTACACTTTTTGAAATCCATTAATGATTTTGTTAAAAAAACATAACTTTGTTGAAATAATGTCATTCTACAACACTAACTCAATAGCATTTGATGAAAGATATGGCTATGGCCCCCTGTATGCTTTTATTTCTTATTGAAATGAATTTATGACTAGATGAACTTACAAAAATATACCCGTATTTAAGTTATTTACTGTTGAGTCTATTTCTTTTGCTAGCTCTGGTAGAACATTCACTCTTAAATCAGGTTAGGTTCATGCTTTATAAAAATATTTTTTGATTATTTGCATTTTTTAATCTTTGTAATAGTGTTTATTGTCATTGACTATTAAAATAATTATATTTTTTGGATATTTGGCAATATGGGAATTATGTCCAATGACACTTCTGTCAACTGTCAAAGTTAAACTATTAATATGAAAGGTTAGCTAAATTCATATTTTTTACAGTTAATACCGTTTTTATATTGATAAATGGTAAGTATTTCTTGTAAATATATTATTCGTTCACTTTTGAAACTTATTGTTTATTTTACATATACCTGATTACTTTCACTTAAGTGGGTTGATCTGATGCTCCTGTCCAGTCATGCACATGTGACAAGCTTATTCCGGTGCTTCCCTTTGTAGTTTCAACAAAGATCCCAGCTCTGTGACCTGCTGCGCTCAGGAACCGCTTCACTTAAATTCGCTACTTGCTCAACCGGCAAGTCTGTCACGATGAATGGAATACTGATGCAGATTCACACAGAAACCCACAGAAACAGCTTTCCTGATAGCGACAGTACTGCAGTTCATCCAAATCAAACTCTGGTGTAGATGTGTTTACCTCAACAGCGACTCCACTGCAGCTCATCCAACTCAAACTGGAATACCCTGACCAACTCTAACAGCAACTTCAATGCAGTATGCATACAAATCATCCGCAAACGTCACATTACCAATTCCAAAAGACTATTTCACTTGTACCCTTTTATATTATTTGAAATTAGAAAATTCATTTTAATATTTGTTTATTTTCAAATTTGACTATTTACAAATTTTTTACATGTACTACATTTTATTTATTTTTTTTTCTTAAATTAAAATTCACCATAGTAAATTAATTTTTAAAAAGCTAACACTCCTGGGTTAATTATATTCCAATTTATTTCTTATTTTGACATTTTATGTCACACAAACATTTGTTCAGCGTATGCCTTTCACATTTATTCAAACTATATCTTATAGTTTGTTCTTATTGTTATATATCAATTATGACTTGAACTCTGATATTACCAAATAACATCTTTATTACTTCCAATACCATATTTAGTCAGATGTTAGAACCTTTTCTAAGAATATTAACTGCTTCACCGGATTTGAATTAAATTTGTATTTAATTAAATAAACTCCAAATAGCTATCCTGTTCTCTTTATATTGAATTCGCCGTTTATAAAATATAATGTTTTACCATTTAGGTCCTTCATCATTACAATTTAAATCATATCGCGATTTTGCATATTCATAGACAGTATTCTGAATCTCTAGACCTTAAACCCATTATGAATGAATGGATTTCAAAATGTTCTGTACGAGCTTTTCAATTTGCAATTTTTGAGCATAGGTGCTGTTTTTACTTCTTATGTAGATTTAAGTATCACTATTATAAAATTATAACATATAGCGTATAATATAGTTTGTCGACATACCTACTGTACCGTAATTGTTAATGTAAAAAAATCTGATGTGATACACTCACACAACTTCCTTTTGCAGTGGTCTTATAAAGCCAAAAATTTGATTTTTTAAAATTACAAATTTTACAAAAACGGTACAAAATAGAGTTAGTTGAAGAGACAAATTTTTTCTAGAATTTTAAGCTGAATTCAAAAATGTAATAATATACCGGGTGTTCTATTTAAAACCCATTTTAAAAGTATTCAACTGGAAATTCACCTATCTCACAACAATACACATTAAAAATGTAGAGTTTGAAAAAATCGTTAGAGCCGTTTTTGAAAAAATCGAAAACAAAACTGAAAAGTCACAAGAGCAAACACCTACTTCCGGTTATGCGATTTTCTTCAAAAGCTTGCTGTCTCATCTACATAGTACACAAAACTTATATAAAAAGTTTCAATGCCATACCTCTTCGTTTTGAGATATTCTGTTCACAGACAGACAGACACACACATAGACAGACCAATGAAGAAAATAATAAAACTATTTGTTATATGAAGTTGTGAATTATTTTGATTAAATTATTTTCGAGTTAATATACATTCACAAAAACATAATCTGCTAAAAACCACATGTAGTTCAGAAAACCTCAATCCAATATTTAGGACTATTTAACATGAAAAACGTTCCTAATCCTTCTGAAATTACTGCTATTTATTCTCGTCAGTGGTAATATCAACACACGGCAAAACACAAAGATGACGGCTGTGCTTGAAACCTGCAGCGCGGTGCCCTAGACGCAATTATGTACAAGGACGCAGAGATAGCTAAGAGAATCCTGTATCACCTGGTGCAGTGTGATGAAAGCTCCCCAAGAAGTCGGCAGAGGTATGGTTGCAGCAGGTACACCTGAAAAAGATTATACTTGTTATCAGTGTGAAATATGGGTAAATTTATCAGGACAACTTGAGTCAACAGAGGAACTGGAAAAATACAAGAAGACAGTTTGTGTGGCGACTACTCCCACAACCACAGTACGCTAAAGGTACTATGGAACTTCCTGTTTGTTTGTTGTTTTGGATTTTTTATTTTTTTGTTTCTACCATTTTTTTGTTTTGTTTTTCATGTTTCATATGGAGGCTAATGGCAATGTTCTCCTTCAGGATGATTGGTTACTCATGGAAGCACTCAGGCTTAACTGTCTATGTAGGAACTGCCCTCGAAAATTAACATTTGCGATTTTATTGTATTTTATCTACATCTGGGAGCACGCCCAACTGACTTTAATTAAAAAGCACATGGCACTCCAACATTAAAGTGATGTTGATGTTTTTTCAATTTTGAAAGAATTGCGTGAACGAAATTGGTGCTAGAGGTATTAGTGTGAATTCTGAATACTATAAGGGACCATTAGAACATTTGCACCATGATGTACGCCGAAAAAGATTGGATAAGTGGGTAATGATTTCGTGTTACACAATGATAGTGCCTCTTGTTACACATTGCTTATTATCCGACACGTTGTTTGATGAAATGATTACCATGAAAACTGAAAAGCACTTACAAAGATTTTCCAAAACTGTTCTAAGAAATAGTAGCAACATTGAAATAAGAATGTGACAAGACAAGCAGAGTACTGTGAGAAGAATTTTGTGACATGTGAATTAACTACTAAACAGTTATTAATTCCAGAATTCAAAGGTCAGACCTTGTTAACTAATAATGTAACAATTAATACCCCAAGAAGATCCGCACGAGATTTCAACACGTTACTCATAAGGGCGCTCAATGAAAGTAATGAATGTTCACTGCCTTTCTGGAATTTTCTTATATCTTTCGGACTGCAGGAAGGTACTGAAACAGCATTTTTGCCATACTTACTGTATTTACATCATTTCCAGAAAATTCCACGGTATGACTGCGACTAGCTTTTAATCCTAAGATTTTTCTTTAGTATTATGCTTCTTCATATGGTAGACTAAGTTACTCTTCTTTGCTACTTTATATTCGCATATGAGACAAGAATAAGGTTTATCTCCTGTGTGTGTGTTCATATGTTTAACTAAATCGTCTTTTCGAGCTGTTTTATATTCACAAACAACACATAAATAAGGTCTTTCTCCTGTGTGTGTCTTCATATGTTTAACTAAGTTACTCTTTTCTGCTGCTTTATATTCACAAATGGAACAAGAATAAGGTTTTTCCCCTGTGTGCGTTTTCATATGTCTACCTAAATCACTTTTTCGTGCTGTTTTATATTCACAAACAACACATGAATAAGGTTCTTCTCCTGTATGCTTCTTCATATGGTAGACTAAATTACTCTTCTTTGCTGCTTTATATTTGCAAATGGGACAAGAATAAGGTTTGTCTCCTGTGTGCGTGTTTATATGTGTAACTAAATCGTCCTTTCGTGCTGTTTTATATTCACAAACAGCACATGAATGAGGTCTTTCTCCTGTATGTATTTTCATGTGTGTAACTAAATCGCCTTTTCGTACTGCTTTATATTCACAAACAAAACATGAGTAAGGTTTTTCTCCTGTATGCTTCTTCATATGGAACATTAAGTTACTTTTCTTTGCTGCTTTATATTCACAGTTGAAGCAAGAAAAAGGTTTTTCTTCTGTGTGCGTTTTCATATGTTTAACTAAATATTCTTTTAGTGTTGCTTTATATTCGCAAACAAAACATGAATACGATTTTTTTCCTGTATGCCTCTTCATATGGTAAACTAAGTTACTTTTCTTTGCTGCTTTATATTCGCAAATGGAACAAGAATAAGGTTTTTCTCCTGTATGCGTTCTCATATGGTCCAATAAATGAACCTTCTGTGAAGCTTTGTACTCACAAATACAACACAAATAAGACTTTTCTCTTCTATGTGCCTTCCTACGTTTAACTAAAGAACCTCTTCGTGCTGCTTTATATTCAGAAAGAAAACCTGAATAAGCTTTTTCTCCTGTATGCATCTTCATATGGGTAACTAAACTATTCTTCCTTGTTGTTTTATAGTGGCAAATTAAACATATACGAAATTTATTCATATCAGTCTTCATATTTTCGAAGAAATTACCCTTATCTTCTGCTCTATATTCACAAACTTTAGAAACAAAGGGTTCTTCTGAAAGGCTTCCACTTGATGCACATGAAACAAAGAATTCATCTTTTACATCAACCTTTTCCTCTTTAATAGCCAATACATGATAAGCCATGTTCTCGATAGCGGATTCAACATTCTCTGGTTTTAAATGTAATTCTCCAACTATTTTATTTTCATCGTGTTTCTCCAACGATTCGTGTAACATGGTCGTCATTGCATTACACAAATTATGATCAACCAATTCATGTTGCACCTCCATTGTTCTAATAAAAATGAAATGTCCGTATTTACTAACTGCAATATCTGAAAACAAATCAGAAAGCGCATTTTAGGTTAAGTTGGTTACGTTTATATACAAAATTTGCTATAATTGAATTCTAAATTTTTACTTACTTTGAATAACATCAAACCCAAAGTAGCAACTTATACATAAGATGGGCTAGCAGCAAACGTTGGATAACACCAGACGAACCCGCATTATTATATTGTTGGCAAAATGGGATAATCAAACGGAATGCAAAAGAACTACTAAAACATACAGGGTGTCTCACAATCATGTAGTAAGCTTATCTCCGAGCCTCTATCGGATGGAAACTCCATCAGATCGTGTCCATCCACCTACATTTTACGAGGTAAACAATCTACTTTGAATTTCGATCGGATGCGACAAGTAAATCCAATCTTATAACTTGCCCGGCTCGAATTGATCGAAGTGGATGCAACGTCGCATTTTGACAACAGAAGCAATAATGATATAAAACACTGCTGGAGCCTGTGGTTCGAAAATATCACAAAATCGTTAAAACCCCTCACCACACGTATATTTAACAACTGCTAAATACGTATTTCGACAGCCACGCTGTCATCTTCAGTAGCTAAGAAAAACAGCGAAAAGGCAAACGATGTAATCGTGACCAAATCACAAATGGAAGTGGGCGAGTGCGCGCATTTTAGATCTATTTATACTGTCTGACTCAGAGGCGTGGCCGAGAGCCAATGAACTAGCAGATCAACAAAATGTTTGAAAAACAAAACCAGAAAGGTGACATTTTATTTACTGTAAGCACTTAGCGATGAATATCGTACTACTGCATTGTTGGTAGTAGCACTGTAAAGCTATGTCTTATTCGTAATTTTCAGGTTAAGTTTTGAGTCAGTCTGTGTCAAATAACAAACAAAACCTAACCTACGAACCTCGAATTTGACATAGACTGACAATACACTTCAGTACTGCCAATACACTTCAGCACTGTCAAAAGTATATCACAAATCATAGGCGACTAAGTATAAATTTATTTCGCAACATATTCTGACTGCAAACTATTTAGGCATAAGAATTGCTACTGTAAGATAAAACGTCGTATATCACACGTGAGCGAAATGCCATTATAAGCTTGTGAGAAATTGTATCGCTCGTGCTAGGGCACTCGCGATTCAAAATTCTCACTCGCAAATAATGATGCATTTCTCTCACTTATAATATAATCTACTATTAGGTATGCAAAGTAGATAAAATAGTGTATTATAATTACTTACTTGATAATAATAATTATGCGTCTTTTTTAAAGACAGTTTGTTATTTCTAAACTGCAGGCACAGATTAGGAATGGTTTTCGCTGCTTCTTCCAAGGATATGCCCAATTTTGATACTTTAAATAAACATTTTATTTCCACAATCGCGTTATCTCTAATTAACCCTACAACAAAATGAAAATATGGTAAAATAAGCTATTGTTTTGCAATGAACAGATTTTACCATCTGGTGATGCTCCTAGAAAGGGATGCTCTGAATCTATAAATAATCCACTCTGTTCAATAGTGATTCCCAGAACTTCCTCTAGTAATGAAATAGCTATTGCTTCGTTCATTTTGCCATATTCAATAGCTTCTGAATAAAAATTCTGTGGAGCTAAAATAGATTTTACTAGAGAATGGCATGAGGTGTAATTTCGACGTTTAATAACTGCGCCAAAATTTGAAGCAGTTAAAAGCTCAGATAGCTCTATTCTATACTGCGGATTATCAAATGGGCCCACGGTAGCTTTTGCAATTTCATTGCTTCTTTCTGCTGTTACCTATAAAATATTAAATTTTTAGATTTATATTATAAATTGCTCTTTATTTCGAACCTCCAAATGTCTCAATTTTCTGTTACATTCATTTTTGAATTCTTGGGGACTCAATTCAGGCTCTAGAGCTAATGGGCCATAATCCGTATTCACCGTAGTTTTAATTGTTAATGGTTTGGTTTTTTTCTGGGATTTTGCATTAAATTGTAACTTTCTCTTATACTTTGTTTGCGAATCCATAAACTTTTTAAAGTATTTGCCTGGACTTTTTAGACATGCTCTTTTCCAAGGACTAGTATGCCATAAAAACCCTGCAAACATACACAACACTTACATATAATCTTATTATTTACAATATAAACTTACCCTCATTATATCTTAAAGCAGCAATATGGGACCTACTTTGGAAAGACGATCTCTGTATTAAATTTAATCGTTTTCCCATATTAAATCGAGCCAGTATACTCATAAAGACTTCAGCCCGGTTATTAATCTCATTGTCGATTAAAAGTGGCCCTTTTCTTATTACTAAACTTAATACACCTACAATATAAAAATTATTAACATATAGCTCTTACATTTTCCTTTGAATAAATACCTTGAATTAATCTAAACAGTCCAGATGATCTAGCATTATTTAATCGGCTGTCAGCTGTGCTACCACACGTTGCACAGTAATAATAATATAATATAATAATAATGGTTTATTTGGTTGCACAGTTTTACATACCTAAATAAACAGATACATACTCACAGGAAGCATAGCTTGTGCGTGAGTTAAAAAACTTACAGACTATTTTACAATTATATAATGCTAAAGAAACAACTATAATATTGATAGAACTTACATGTACTAACTTGATATAAGATGTTGAATAATTTTAATTAATAATACAAAAGAATTTCTAATTATTAAACTACAAGTAATTTGCACTTTTAACTTAGTCTTTTAATTTCAGATAAAATGAGGCATTTGTTTTCTATTATCCATTTCTGTACAGATTGTTTGAATGTTTTAAGTTTTTCTTTTTTTATTTGAAGTGGTAGTAGGTTGTAGAATCGTGTTCCCATAAAATTCACCGATCTTTTGCTTACTGTCTTGTTAGCTCTAGGTATTTCTATATTATTATTGGTTTTATTTCGTGTATTGTAGGTATGTCCGATATGCGTTGCTACTGACAAATGGTTATATTGGTATATGATTAGATTTTTAAAATATAGCTGGTTGGGATCCATCAAGCCGGTTTCTGCATATAACATATTGGTAGGATAGTTGTATGGTTTGTTGAATATGATTTTGATAAATCGTTTTTGTAGGACTTCTAATTTTTTTATAAGCGTGTAGCCAGCATGTCCCCAGTGCATGATTCCGTACTGAAGAAGAGGTTCTATTAAAGCGTGGTAGATTGTTTTTAGGTTTTTGATATTCAGAATGTCCTTGAGAATTTTGAATTTATAAATGATGCCTCTAAGTTTTTTTAGTAAATTATCTACATGTGTGTTCCATCTAAGGTGACAGTCAATCTGTAACCCCAGGTATTTGACAGACTGGGCACAGTTTATTCGTAAAGTATCGCTGGTGTGTAATTCTATCTGGTGAAAGTATGGCAGGATATTTGTTCTGCAAGAAAATGGAAGGTATTTTGTTTTTTCAAAGTTGATGGTCAATAACTTGTAATCAAACCACTTTTTAATATTTGTCATGTCTTGTTCTACTTTTTGCTTTAAATCTTTCCAGTTATCTGATTTGTAAAATATTGCAGTATCATCGGCGTAGGCGATTATTTTTCCACTGGTTGTAAGGGAGAATAGATCGTTAACATACAAATTGAATAACACTGGCCCAAGAACCGTTCCTTGTGGGACTCCATTTTCGACCGCTCTTTTACTACTTTGTATGTCTTCTATTTTGGTGTATTGTGGGCGATTATCCAGGTACGACTTGAATAATGAGTTTGCTGTTCCCCGTATGCCAATGTCATGAAGTATGTCGATTAGTTGGCTATGATTTACGGTGTCGAAAGCCTTGGCCAAATCAATGAAAATGCACAGAGACGGCTTGCTGTCATTTAGTGCATCATAGATTTCAGTTGTAAGCAAGGTGATTGCATCTTGGGTGGATTTTTTCTCTTGAAATCCAAACTGTTGTTGTGAGATTAAATTATTTTTTCCAATGAAGCTCACCAATCTATGTTTTATAATTTTTTCAAATATTTTGGCCACACTGGATATTAGAGAGATCGGTCTGTAATTTTCTGGTTTGTCTTTCTTTCCGCTTTTGTAGATTGGAACTATCACGGCGATTTTAAAAGCCTCTGGGCAATGTCCTTCACTCATAATTTTGTTTATTATTATGCTGATTGGTCCAGCGACTGTGTTGCATAGCCTTTTTAATGTTTCAGATGTTATGGTATCAATTCCGGGTGCTTTGTTGGGTTTGAGTTGAGCGATAGCTTCCATAACTTCATTTACGTTGGTTGGGAATAAGAAAATAGAATTCGGATTTTTTTCTCTCTTTGGAGGCGAGTAATTGGTGGGTACTTTAATTTTATTAGCTAGTCTGCTGCCTATGTTGATATAATGTTCGTTGAAAGCTTCTGCAATTTCTGTTTTGTTTGTGGTTTTTATGCCATTCGAATTTGTGACGGTTTTTATTCTATTGACAT
The DNA here is from genome assembly GCA_940337035.1 of Agriotes lineatus. Lineage (NCBI taxonomy): Eukaryota > Metazoa > Arthropoda > Insecta > Coleoptera > Elateridae > Agriotes > Agriotes lineatus. Next base: position 18,150 of record CALNHX010008550.1, on the reverse strand, counting down.
TTCTCTTACCCGTAGTTAAGGTTTTGACGGTATTCCACAAATTTTTACTTGATTTTGAGTTGTTTAGTTTATTTCTGTAATAATTATTTTTCACGGTTTTTATCAGCATATTTAAGTGGTTTTTGTAGGTGATGTATTCATTTTTGAGTTCATTATTACTAGGATTAGATTTCCAGAGAATATATAGCTGTTGTTTTTTATTAACTGATTTGATTAAACTGGGTGTTATCCATTCCTTCCTTTTTATCTCGGCGGATTTTATAGCTATCGTCTTTGTTGCGTTTTCTATTGCTATATTTATTTTATTTATGAGATAATTTGTTCCATCGTCTATGTTCATTGATTTCATCTTTTGTTCTAGGTTGAGTGATGATAGATACTTTATTGCAGTTTTATAATCTATTCTGGTAATAGTTTTTGGAGGAGTTTGGCTGTTTAGTTTTGATTCTTCTGATACTATTTTAACTATTGTAGAGTAATGGTCCGTGATGCTACTTTTTAGAATGATAGGAGTACAGTTTTCCTGTAGGTTTTCTTTTGTTTTGATGAATATGTGATCAATGCACGACTTTGAATTGTTTTGTATTCTGGTGGGCTTATTTATTACAGGTGTATACCCCTGTTCATATAAGATGTTTAGGTATTCCTGTGAATATTCTGCATCTGAGAGAATGTCAATATTTATATCTCCTATGATCAAACTGTAGGTGTCATTTTTTGGAAGACTGTCTATGTATGTTTTGAGTTCATTATTAAAAGAGTAGGGGCAGGTAGCTGGCGGTCTATATATTGAAGTAATACTTTTCCTACTTGCATAGCTTATTGATGTTTTTAATATTTGAATATTGTTTATAGTGTGTGTACTTGTTTCATGATTTAGTTGGTTATTAACGTAGACTAATACGCCATCGTTTTGATTGAAATTTCCATGGCTGTAAGCTAGCTCGTATCCATCTATATCGTAAATGTTTGGATTATCTATTTGCCAAGTTTCCGTGAGTACTATTATATCAAATTGGCACTGAAACTGACTGAGGTGTACTAATAATTCATTATGATTTTTATTAATGCTGCGAATATTTTGATGGTAAATGTTAAGCAGATGTTTATTTTTATGTTCCATTTCTTTCATTTTATTTATACATTGCTCTATATTGTCTGCATATTGTGTGTTTATGTCAATTACGTTATAATCTCTTATAAATTGATCCATATATTGATTAGTTAATTAATATGTTAAGCTATAAGTCAGTTGTGTTATAATTTGTTTGTTCTCGAGCTATGTCAATTTTCCTTTTATATGTAGGACAACTTACGTCGTCTGCAGTGTGGTAAATATCCCTTTCAGTTTTAAAATTGGTATTTGTATACATACAATTTGTGCATTTTGGTTTTTCGTGGATGACCTTACAGTCAACGACATTGTGGTTACTTGCGCAGTGACTACAGATAATTTCATTTTTGCATGCTGCACTTTTATGATTATATTGATTACATTTATAGCATTTTAATATGTTCAAGTCTTCTCTTACCATGTGTGATCTCCATCCAATGTTTACGTCTCGGTCTTTTAATTTGATAAATGTGGTTCCAGCTGCTTCTAAGTAGAGAATCCATTTTTTGGTTTTCTTTTGTTGGCGGCTGTAGGTGATTTTAATTTTATCTTCATCAGTGATGAAATGGTTTAGGGCTATCAAGTCTTCCATTAGTTCGTCGGTTGTGTAATTTTTTTCCAACCCTGCAATTATTAGTCTTGGATTCTTCATTTTTGTCAGTGTAATTATGTATTTGTCACCAATATCTTTTTCTGCAAGCTCTTTTAGCCTTTCAGTTGCTTCTGGGTCATTGCTCTTAATTATTACGCCACCTTTGCTAATTGTTTTTATTGCTGTAATTCCAGCTCTTGCTTTGCATGGATTTACTAGTTTCTGTATTTCAGCTTTGGTTATTTGAGACGACTGTTCTTGTTTTGGTTTGATCAGAATTCCCGGGCAGTTTATTTTAGTAGTGGTTGAATCTTGTATTTTTCCGTATTCTTGCTTAATAGTGTCGGCATAAGTTTTGGTTGGAAAATGTATATTATTTAAGCTCGTTTTTATAGTTTCATCCATTCTGTCGATTTTTTTCTAGGACGTTATCAATGTTGTTTATTTTTTCTTCTATGGTAGGGTTCAGTTTAAATTCTATTTCCGTAGCTGTAGTGTTCCGGTTTGTAACTATCTTCAGGTTATTCAGCAGCTGCTTACAATCACCACAAAACCATTGCACAAATTCACGCAGTTCTTGTATCTTACCGAGTTTCGACAAAGTTATTTTTACACAATTTGCATGAAACACTCTCGCACATATTCTGTCACATTGTATAGTTTTTCCGTCCTCAACCACTTTTCTATTGCACTTAAGATAGCAAAAACCAGCTTCTTCAGACAGCTAAATGTGTCTGGAATTGAATTCCACGTTTCCATACTTTTGATATTGGCATTTTACTCATATTACCTGATACAGATAGTCTTTTTTCTATTTCATTTAATTCCAACACCTTCTTTGTTTCGATACATATTAAACTAGACTAGAAATCAATCAGCTGCATTTCAATTTCTTCAATTTCCAACCAATCAAATTTGGCCAAGTTCAGTTTATCAAGTGAAGTCACATCAGGATACATAATAACCTTCAGTGTTTTCGATAATTCTTTCAACTAAGAAAATCTCGATAAAAATTCTTTGATTGAAGAACTAATTACCGAATTAAACTCTTCAGTGACTTTTGCTTGATCTTGTTTTTCGTGTAAATCCAAATCTCTGGTGGTTTTTTTTTCAAGTTTGGCAAATATCGAGAGATCCAAAAAAAACTGTTCCTCAGCGGGCTGTGGAAATTCAACGTATTAATAATATGTTGGTGACACTGTACGTCAATGTCAAATTCGAGGTTAGCAGGTTAGGATTTGCGTCATTTTGTGTCAAAACTGACGGAAAACCTAACCTGATAACCTCGAATTTCGCATTGACGTACAGTGTCACCAACATATTATTCATACGTTGAATTTCCACAGCCCGCTGAGGAACAGTTTTTTTTGGATCTCTCGATACTTGTAGTTTTTGGTAACAATTATTTATTATTAGACACGCTTAATTGCTAGATCTTTAGGTCCTTTTCGCGCAAAATATATAATCTTTGTCCATTCTTTACGGTTCAACACTTTCTATTTCCAGTCTTTTATTTATTTTTCTTTTAGATCTTCTGTTATAGCTTCTCTCCATGTCTTTCTTGGTCTGCCTCGTTTCCGCACTCCTACATTCCTCCTCCACGCGATGTTTTTGACCACTCTAGTATTTTCCGTCCTTTCCAGATGTCCTAACCATTGCAGCCTTCGTATTCTTATAGCTTCCATTATTGTTGCTTCTTTATGTATTTCGTAGAGCTCGGCGTTTGTTCTTCTCTCCCATCCTTTTTCTGTCTTTTTGCCGCCTAGATTGCGCCTTAGTATCCGTCTTTCCCACACTTCCATTGTATATTGATCACTTTTCTTCAGCACCCAAGTTTCGCTCCCGTACAGCACTGCAGGGTTTATTACCGTGTTATACACTCGTGTTTTGGATTTTAGTGAAACGTGTTTAGACCTTAGGAACTTTGACAAAGCACCTACCCACTTGTTATTTTTTGCAATTCTTCTGTCTATATCTTTTGATTCGTGACACTTATCATTTAATAGAACTCCTAGATACACAAATTCTTTGACCCTATTAAATTTCAGTTCTTCTCCTTGCCTTATTTGTATCCTTAGATATTTTTTTTTCATGGTCATCCTGACTAAATTTATTAGTTTATTTGGGATCCTCAAGTCAGACATGGCTTTATATAGTTTGTCCCTAATTATGCTGTCATATGCCATTCTGAAGTCTATAAATAGGATGAAAAGAGGAACTTTGTATTCATAGCAGCTTTGTGTTCTTTGTTTTATTAAAAACACTTGGTCTATAGTACTTCTGTTATTTGTAAAACCTCCTTGATACTCACCCAGCACCTGTTTTACGTATGGTTCGAGTCTTTGTTTTATTTCGGTCGCTGTTATTTTGTACCCGTTGTCTAGCAGAGCAATGCCTCTATAGTTACTACATATTGATTTATCCCCTTTCTATAAAATTGGTGTGATTAGGGCTTTGCTCCACTCTGGGGGCATTTTACTTCTTGCCATAATTGTACTGTTATATTGTGCATCATCTGTATCAAGGCTTTTCCTTCTTTTTTATATTTTCTGCGGTTATATCATTTTGTCCTGGACTCTTGCCTTTTTTCATTGCTTGTACTATTTTTTCGATTTCTTTTTCTGATGGAGGGTTACTTTCCTTATTTTCCTCCATTCTGTTGCTTTCTATTTCCTCTTTCGTTCCGTTTTCTTTTTCCTCCTGTGTTTGGTTCAGTATTTCGGAAAAGTATTGCCTCCATATTTTAAGTTGCTCCTTTTCATTTCCTATCAGCTCTCCTTCCTTGTTTTTGTAAAATACAGGCCTTGATTTTACTTCCCTTCTTTCTGTCCTTATGTTTTTGTATGCTTTCTTTATTTCGTTGTTTTTGAAATTGTTTTCTATTACTTGTAACTGGTTTTCTTGTTTCTTTTTTTGCGTTTCTGCATGCTTGTTTGCTTTTCGTTTTTGTTCTTGATATGCATGGTGGCAAGCCAGTTTTTCTTCTCTCGTTTGGGCATGTAGCATTTTCATTTTCAGATTTTTTCTTTTGCTTATTCTTTACATTCTTTATTTATCCAGGTTTCTCTTTTTTCCTTCTTTCGCATGGGGATGTTCTCAGCTGTTACCGTTTTTATTATAGCTTCTACCTTTCTCCATTTCTGTTCTATCGTATCAAGTTGAGCTTCTTTTGCTTCTTCACATTTTTCTTTTATCGATTTTTCGTATTTTTCTGCTATTTCTTCCTGTTGTAGTTTTTGTACGTCGTATTTTATGCCCGTTCCTTCTTTTCTTTTCGTTTTGTATCTTATTTCTTTCTTTATTTTAACACCGACTAGAAAATGATCGGAGTTAATATCGGCCCCTCTATACGATCGTACGCTTGTAATCAGATGTGCGTATTGTTCCTGTATGATGACATGGTCTATTTGATTTGCGTATGTATTTCCTGGGCTAACCCATGTTGCTTTATGTATATCTTTTCTCTTGAAAGCTGTGCTTACTATTTTCAATTCATTTTCCATGGCGAAGGTAATCAACCTGATTCCATTATCGTTAGATTTACTGTGCTTGATTTCTCCTCCTGTTGTTTTTTTGTATAATTCTTTCCTCCCCACCTTGGCGTTCATATCTCCCATTATTAATTTTATTACTTTCCTTGGTAATCTGTGGTATGTATTCTCCAACAATTCATAGAATACTTCCTTCTTCTCATCTGTTTTAACTTCCGTTGGGGCGTGTGCGTTTATTATCGTTACATCTCTCTTTTTTCCCTTTATTGTGATATAACACAACTTATCAGATATCGGTGTGAAGCTTTTAATTAGGTTCTTTTGATTTTTGTTTATTAGAAAACCCACTCCGTATGTTCTTATATCACTTCGTCTGGTAAAGAAGATATGGTTATCTACCTCGATTATCTCGTTGTGTTTTAGATGGGTCTCTTGAACTGTCAGAATGTCAAGTTGAATTTTTTTTTGCTTCATTTACTAACATCTTGATTGCTCCTTCCTCATACACTCCTTGGTGATTCCATGTTCCTAATCTTAGTTTTTCTTGCTTTTGTTTATTACTTCGCTGTTTCTTTGGGTTGGCTTTTATATTTAGAATGTCCATCCTTTCTTTCGTTCTCTTGCTTATATCCCCTACCTTAAGCTTCGATAATAGCTTTTTTAAATTACTTAATGTATATTTTATTCTTTTGCTTCTTCCCGCATTTCTTTTTGTTCTTTCCTTAGACTTCTGGAGACTGTTAATTTTCCAATTCTTTTTTCGTTGGTTTCAACTTGTTCTACTAATTGTGCACTTATTTTTTCTAATTCACTTGCGTTTTTTTCCCATTCCTCATACTTTAATTGGAGTTCCTTTAACCTTTTTGCAATTATTGCGTCTTCCTCCATTTCCTTTAATCAATCTTTTACACTGGGTGACCCTTTTCCTTTACTTCCCCGTCTTTTTTAATTTCTTTACTGTCCATGTAAAACTGCTTTGTTTTCCGGTCGCACTTTAGATTTTATACTAACTCGCGGCTGTTTTCGGTACTTCGGTGGTCCCTAAACTTTTGCCTGTTAGGCCACTGTAAACGTTTGTAGTTTTTGGTAACAATATCGTTACTAAAACTGGCAGTTTAGCCTCGAAAGGACGAATGAGATCTATCATAACAATAATTGTTTTATTTCTTGAAGCTTCATGTTCAATTCATTGTTAAATATAAATTGTTTCAATTAGGTACCTAAATTCCTTAATTAATGTCGTGCCCAAATTATTTTGTCGCGTGCCATCAATGGCACGCGTGCCATTGGTTCGCCACACCTGGCCTAGAACAACTAGTCATGACCTTGAGCAACCGGCCTCGACCTTGAAGTTTAGCCTTGAGCTGTGACCTTGAAGTTTAGCCTTCAGCTGTGACCTTGAAGTTTAGCCGTGAGCTGAGACCTTGCAAAATAGCCTTGACCTTGAACTCAAGGCCAAGTGGTGGGGGGAGGGTTGTAATATCATTTTTTTTTAATTCCCTACGTTTCGCTAATTTTATCAAGTCCGGCCCTGGGCTCCAAAGCGTAATTGAATTCATTTAAACGAATATTAAAATTAAAAGCGATCCCTTGAAACGTGTTATCGCTTTCTCAGCTTAGCCAACTTGGCGCCGAACGGCTGAAAATTCGTAAATTACATACGCAACAACTTGCAGCTTCCAGAAAGAGAAATAACTTTTGAGCGATTCCATTGTTTCCGGTTGACAATGAAGCCTTGTTTAAGGGCTCAGTCCTGCTTTTCGATAGTTTACCGCCTGGAATTTCTTAGGAGTTATTTGTGTTAATTGTGTTATTCCGATATATTTAAGCCTCTTGGAATTGCGTAGTTAGCTTCGTCATCTTTCCTATATGCTTTGTTTAGCCCGGGACTTCCCCGAGTTCTTTGGCCAGATTTTATTTCGTGGCGCAATAATGCAACAGAAAAGTAGGCCTGGTGTTGCAAGAGAGAGATGCATTCCCGGCGTGGGGGCTATCTTCAAGCTGCCCGTAATTTAAGAAATTAATTACGATCAAGCTCTGAACTAAGCAAGAACGGTGTGGTTTTAGCCCGCACCTCGGTTGCCTTGGGCCGGGGCCGCGATGTGTCGTTAACTAATTTTGTGCTGTGATTATTTGTGCCTTTTCAGCGATTTGGTGGGCTGAATTATAGCAGAGTTCATTGGAATCTGAGTGCCGAGGGGCGATGTGTCCTTTCTTTTTGGGGTTCCTGCTCATTGGATTATCAGAGGAACAATTTTGCACTGTTGCACATCAAGATAAGACGCCTCTTCTTCAAGCCTCGAAATCAGGGGAACGCGGGGGAACGGCGTTCCCCCACTGGTTTTTTAAATTAAAAAAAAATAAAGAACGAATTTGTGGCATTTACTTATTAGCACAAACAATTTGATAATTATTCATTCCAGTGGCATTTAAATAATAGGCTAGTGTTAGTATATATGTTATTATTTAGAAATATCACGTCAAACATGACTTGCTACTTGCTATGAATATGCAAACAGTTTGAATTAGAAAGTTGTGGGCTTGATATTTATATATTAAGGCTACGAAACTGGCAACATCGTAATACGGAAAAATTGCACCAAAAAACATCAAAACGCATATTTTTGCACCTATACTTTTAAAAAATTTCCGGAAGAGGACCCCCGGACCCCCCTTTCCTGGGGGATATTCCATACCCCTCAGAAGTCGAGCGTCCCCCACTGGCAGATTTGCCTCTACATCACTGCTTGAAATCCATTCCTGTACTGGGAAGTTTTGCCTCTGCAAATTCTGTTTACGTCGTGCCATCTGCATCGCCGCCTCTTTTGAGTTTTGACATCTTTGGTCACTGCCTGGTTCCGGCCAAGTCTTCGACAACCCCTACGCTGGGGAGGCCTGCACTGCTACCCTTGCGGTCTCTGGTCGCCACCAAGCTGCTGCAGGATTCTGCCGCTGTAATATCTGCACCCCTGCCTGCAGGCCCACGGAAAAACATGTTTTTGCTAAAGGTAGGATAGCATTCTTACTTGTTGTATTGTGTGTACCGCGGATGTGCCCGAATGTACAGTGTGCGTCGCCCTTTTCTTTGGAACTTTGCGCGGGCTAATTCCTAGAGGAAATTATGTTGTATTATTTGTGAATTGTTGGGAAACATCCCTGTCACTTAATTTTGGTTGTAATCTAGCTGTTAAGATAACCTTTTGGATGGGGTTCCCATATTTTCAGTTAGGATGTTTTAAATAACCATTTATTTTGTACTTAATTCGGACTGACTTCTTTGTCTTGCCAATAAATGTAAATTTGTCAATTAATTCGAGTTTCTTTAAGGTATTAGGAAACCGCTGGTCTTCAACCAGTGACGACGAGTGTTAAAGTTAAATTTATTGTAAAGCCAAAAAATGTTTCTCGGTTGAACAAGCCTTAAGAATATCGGACTGAATTAAGTTTTAAACCTTTCAGAAGGGTGGCCATCACAGGTGAGTCACTTGATTTTAAGGCCACTCTGTGTGTACCCACAGACCTGGTGGAGCTTGGTGAACGGCGCTGAGGCGAGGTGCAGCAGGCAAATGGACCTTTGCATAGCTTCCGTGACCTTTCTCGCTTTTGTCACGAAATCAATTCTTGCCAAAAGCTAGTAGCGCTGGAGCAATATTTATATTTGAGTAAGAGTATAGGGTAAGTTCTCGTCGGTTTCTTTGAGCTTTCGAACCACCCCTTCCCGTTCGAGCTAGACCGAGGGTAAGAGAAACACCTCCATCTGTTTCGACGCATTTTAAGATCTGTGTTATTGCAGAGACCGACGAACCCTTCACTTTTTCCCCGATTTTGTACTTTAGTGTGATCAATGTCGATTGAATTAAATAATTGTGTAACAGGTTCCAGAACTGTCCATTCTAACCTACTAATGTAAAACAAGAGGAAGTTCTGATAAATGATAAATTGCTTGTTACAAGTGCAGCAGATGAAAATCGACAATATGCTTGCAGAGACTATAAATATAGAACAGCCAGTGTTCCATTTGTGAATATAAAACGGCAAACAGCAGTGGCTTAGTTAATCATACATATAAAGAGGCATACAGAAGATAGGCCTTATTTATGTTCCATTTGTGAATCTAAAGCATCCCCGAATAGTAAATTAGTTAGTTATATGAAGACGCACACAGGAGATCAGCCAGAATCGTGAATATAAAACAGTACAGGAATCTAACTTAGTTCGGCATATGACGACGCATACTGAGAAAAAACCTTATTTATGCTCTATTTGCGAATATAAAACGGAATTCAAATGTAACTTAGTTAATCATATGAAGAGGCATAACAGGAGATAAGCCTTATTTATGTTCCATTTGTTATTACAAAACAGTGCACAGAAGTAAGTTAGTTCATCATCTAAAGGCACACACTGGAGAAAAACCTTATGCATGTTCTATTTGTGAATATAGAGCAGCGCAGAAATATATCGTAGTTCGTCATATGAAGACGCATACATGACTAAAACCGCATTCATGTTTCAACTGTGAATATAAAGCACCGAAGAAAAGTAGCTTAGTTAGACATATGAAGACGCATACTAGGAAAAAACCTTATTTATCTAGTTATCTACCTACTTAATACGAATTTAAAGCGGCAAGAAGAGATACTTTGATGGGGCATATGAATACCCATATAGAAAAATCATGTGGTGTTAACTTATAAGAATAGATCTGTTTATACAGAATTACGTTAATTAAATAGATATATAAAATATCATTACCCAGGTGATTAATATTGGAGATGTGAGTATAGGACAATATAAAAGCTGTAAAGAAAACCAAGAACAGAAATGTGTTTTCAATAGAGTCAGTGTCAAACTAAGAAATGTGGGTGTTGGAAACTGCACTGAATCGGAAATTGGATAACTGCATCTTAGAAAAACTTTTCCCATGTGTATTTAAGTTCTATTTTTGCAATGAAATGGAGGAATGTACTATGTTACTGTTATTGTGAATAAATGTCAAAGGTATGAGAAGTTAACAGTGCGAAAATATAAATTTAACGCTTAATAATAAAATTTTGTCATTTTTACTTCTTTGAGTTTTAGTTAAAGTTTGTAAATTTTTAAATCTTAAAACATTACAATCTTATTGGAATAAATAGAGAAGAATTTATCTTGCATTTGTTATCTGTTAGGAATTAACATGGCGTCACTATATAATTTCAATGTTCTTCTCTCTCACTGTCCGAAACATAACAAGAATCTTAATTTTCTTACTGGAAATCAGTTGATCAAATACCTATAGCCTTTATTACATTTTAAAACATATCAAAATTTATATTAGCCAATAAAGAAGTTAAATCTAGTTGTTTGCTTGTTAATCATTTCTTAACATAATTGTTTAGGCCATAATGCTGGATATATTCCATCCACGATGTTTCCTTCTCCCAGTAGGCTGTTTTATATGGTTTTATTAGGTTGTATGTATGAATTGTGGTAAAATTCAAACTGTGACATGAAAACACTGACATCTTTTATAACTGCTTTATTGACAATTACAATATTAATGCCAAAATGCCGAAAATGTTACGAAAGGAGACAAAAGTTTAACTAGCAACAGTGTATTTATTTCACATGCGTACCAACAAAAATGTCACCCTAACATAGCCTGCTGGGAGGAGGAAACATCGTGAATGGATTATACATCATATAGCTTTCAGTAAAGTATTTTCACTATCACATGGGATTGAACTTTAGTCGTGGCATAACAACACAGAAACGGTTTAATTTAGATCTCCTGCAACTTATAGAACAAACTTATAGAATATATTTCTAAGACAAAGATCTTGAACACTTTCTTTAAGAAAATGGATTGCATGCCAACGTTCTATTCAACCACATTACTAATACTAATGAATGTGCCAAACTAGCTCCCACGTGGTTGTGAGTCAAATGCACTAGTACACAACAATAAGTACTCGAATACCTATACAAGTACAGAGCGCCGCGTACAGAAAAATAGAATAGCCGGGATAACGATAAAAATAAAACACACAATTGTAGGCACATATTTTCGGTGCCCTGGGCTAATTTATTTTCCAGGGTTCAGATTGGTCACATGAATAAATTTCACAACTGGCGACTTACCAGAAATTCCATAACGCCCCTGCGGTCTGGGGTTGTAAATCAGAAACGTGATACTGGGAGTTGCGAAGTGGTCGGCGAGCCCTTTCATTTAGCAGGTGGTCACACACGCCCAACCGCGAACATAAACCCAGCCAATTTCACTCAGTCATGCAAGCAAAACAACAAACATTCAGCTTTTAGTAGTAATGTGCTCATTACATAATACTTACAGGGGGTCGTATGGCCCCCCCGCGTCGTCCCGCGCCGCATCTCGAAGAAGCTATCATCAGGTATATTCTTCGGTGCACCTTCGATGATGTGCCTGTAATATCCTGAAACCACGGATGCTTACCGCATCTAGTATGCCTTAACCGAACGTTAACGGCATCAATGGGTACAACCCATGTCAGTATACCCGCAGTTACAGTGGCCGCATGGACTGTAAAAGGCACAGGTACAAGGCATCATTGGGAATTGAGCTTCACCAAAAGCCCCCCAGTCGCGCTAACTGGGGCCACTGAAAAGTACAATGCTTATCAGGTCAAGGGTCGTGGGCTATCTCGCCGGATAGCCATTAACCGAGGTACGAGGGCACCCTCTGCGACAATGAACAGCGATCCAATTAACAAAGCTGTCTACAATCAGCATCAGTACGAGACAATATCGAATGTTCGTATTCGCTGTACAATAGCTACATTCACTAAGCTACTCAGGCACTAGCATTCTACTTAGATATTACAGACCTCATCGTTTTATTCACTCAATTATAATCTACAATTCATTTCACTCCAAAACATAATCGCGGTGGAATCACACACTCGCGGAGAATTAGGCTCGCGGCCACACATATGCGATCTCGCCTACAGACTGCCTAAAACACATAAGCACCCTCGCATTCAAAAATGCAACCCCCGGTCGCTTCGGGTTCACCACATTCTAAATATGGGAATTCTCGGCTAAAGGCCTTTCCATAATTTAAATCTACCTGCTAAAATGCCCCCGATCTTAAAAACAGCCTTCGATCTGTAAATTGGTTTTCGACTCGTTCCGATTCTGTGCTCGTATCATATTTCAGTGGCTGGTTTAGTCAAAAGCCCATAATTATACGAATACAAATAAAACAACAGAATAGTTTCAAACAACTCAAAGAACACAAAAGTAAATATTACAACACAATTTGTTAAAGTTCTATTAGTGACATGTCTTAACTCGCATAAAAATGTACTTATTGCGTAGTGCAATGTACTTGAGTACCTGAATATGTGTTCAAGTACCCGCAAATGTAGGTATTCGAGTACCTGAAAATGTATTCGAGTACCCAAAACTGTATTCATGTACACGGTGTGCCCTCTAAAAGTATACAAACCTGCAGAAGGTTCACATTCTCCGGCTAGCTCACTTCTCGGCAACAATTTAAATAAAATGTGGGTTCGTATTTTCACTTCATACATATGGGTAAGGTTCAATAAAATACAAAGTGGGCGCCAGCAATTTAATAATTGCATTTAACTAACATAACATAAGTATATATTTATATTTACAAATGGAAAATCGGAAATGTATATTCTGTACCTTTTAAATTATATATTAAATCATAGGTACATAATTAGAATTAAACAATTGAATGAAATGTTTTAAATCCGATCTTAAGTATAATCGGAGAGCTCTCCCTGGTTATAAAATATAGGTTGTTAAAAACTATATATCTAATTAGCTGTTATAATTAAAATTTAGTATAACAAATGTTCAAAATTCATACTGATAAGCAGTAATGTTTACATGCAAATCGGTAGTGACAGTTTAGAGTTATTTAGCAAGATTTAAGGTGTATTGACAATGAGGTAAGTCAAAAAAACCAGTTAGATACGGACAGGGGTTTATAGTTGAAGTTTTAGGAGCTTCCGCTGCGCAGAAAGCCACATCTGTGCACTGCAGTGTCGAGCAATAACTGCACCGTACTTACTGGGTCAACTTGAGGTAGGAAGCTAATAAAGGCCAGCCAAGGGGGCAGAGGCTCCTTGAGGGAGTTGCAGATGGTGCACCAGGTCCAAGAAGGTAGATGGACGGCAATGGTACCTCAACCAGTTTGAGCAGTGCGGTATGCCAAATAAGATAGAGGATTACTCTGCGATGCTGAACTGGTGGAAGACATCCAGGTAAACAAGGCTCTTTGGGGGAATAGCTGAGAGCGCACCAGGTCCGATTAGACGAAGGGGTGGTGTCGGAACCTCAATCCGTCGAGCAGAGTGGTATAAAAAAAAGCTAGACAAGCATTCACAGGTAAGACGCTGGATTAAATAATTAGAATTGCACCTACCAGCTAAGTGAGCTGCCTTTCTTAAGAAACGTCGCACCATGTGCTTCGGAAAATGTCAGAAATAACGGTCACTTCAATATCACTTTATTATGCCGATTACTTCCTAATTTATGCACATAATATAACAACTGTATGTTGCAGGATGACGGCAGAAATATTTAAATTTCACAAAGCCTCGAGTCAAGATGCCATACCTCGACGATGGTACAGGCAAGAATCCTCCATATCCAAAAATTCAGGAAAAGGCTTTTTTTTTTATAACATTTTCAAAATCCCTAAATCAGAATGTCAAACCTTAAAGAGGAGTTATGTGTGTATGCAACCTTTGAAGCAAGATGGGTTGCATACTTGTTAAGGGAAATTATTGTATGTGTAAATGCAACATTTTGAATATATTAAATAATAAACCTTGTAGCTAATTACACTGGAATGCTACACTATCCCTTCACAAGAAAAAAGAACAGAAAAAGACAACGTCTCAGATACCAGAATATTCCATTTCATAAAACCCAACCAAAAGATGTTATCCTTCAACTAAAAGAACTATAAGTAAGCTAACTTAGAGACCTAGAATACTATGCTAAACTACTTATATCTAATCTACTGGGACAACACAAGTTACTCAGTCCGTCGCTGCGAGGTGGAAAAGCTGCGCCGGTGGACTAAATAATCGTAAGTACACAAATACTTATTAACTAACCCTTTCAAAATAAACAAAGAAAATGATTAAAGGATATATAATGCTATGCTGTAAGGAAGCACTTAAGTTACTTTACCTAATCATAATTGCCCAAAAGAATCTCGTAAGATGAAATTCCATCACAAAGTTCCTGTGCCAGAAATAAACCATTTCTGCAAATTCAAGGGAAATGCAAGGAACTAGCTTTAGACGCATAGTCTATATTAAAAAGCTCATAATGATCTTGCCTGACCTGCACACGTCTTGAAGCTATCTAAACTTCTAATAACGTATCATATTCACGTTACTGGATCATTCCATCACATTGGACAGAGTATTTACCCAAAAAAAAAATTACTGCACCACATAGGGTACAGCAGAGAAGTGCTATGCCACAACTCTGACAATTAGACGGAAAAGTAGAATAGGTAACTAATCAAATCCATCAAAAGTACCACACCTACAGCGAATAATGAAATTAATACCTTCACCAAAAATATCTATATACAAGAAACTGATTAAGAGTCGTCGTCGGGAAAATTAAATTCGTTATCAGTACCGGGTTTTAAATCTTTTATATGCCACACCCCTAAGTTTTTACCATTTAAATCAACTAAACGATATGTTACAGTACCTGTTACTTCGGCAATTTTGGCTTTAACATATTTAGGAGCTAACTTCCGAGCAAAACCTTTGGAGGCATCTGACAAAACTGGATTGCGTTTCCACACTATTTCACCTTTCTTAAAATGTAAGGCCCTTTTCCTTAAATTATAGTAATGTTTATTACGCTCATAAGCTTTGTTCAATTTTGCAATGACTTCATTGTAAAGGGGAGAAAGTTCATTGACATCCTTCACCAATTGTTCTCGGGTGTCTAAAGATATATCTGCCTTTTTCAGATTCGCTAGGCGACCATAATAATCACCATGAGCGGGAACAGTCCTACCGAAATTAAGGAAAGAGGGGGTATAACCCGTAACTTCATGGACAGCATTCCTAATTGCATGGGCTATTTTAAAAATCTGAGCGTCCCAAAGTCTATGATTTTCTTGCACGTATGAGCGAATAGCAGTGGTGATAATCCTATTCGTACGCTCCACAGGATTCACTTGAGCATGGTAAGACGCATTATACCACACCTTCTGAACCTTATATTTTTCCACTAGTTTTAGAAAAGCTCCACCAATAAATTGGGGTCCGTTATCACACATGATGATTTGTGGTACACCAAACATTAGGAAGACATCGTTTTCGAGAAACCTAACGATAGAAGAGGCAGTTGCCTTCCTAAGAGGTTGAACTTGCACGAATTTGGTGAACCAATCGGTCACAACCAAGATAGAAGTGTAACCTTTTGTGGATCTAGGTAAAGGACCAATCAAATCTATTGATACTAGTTGAAAAGGATATTTGATTTTTTTTTGATTTCCCATGAAACCAGGTCGAAGTTGTGAAGAAGATTTACTGGCTTGACAAACATCACACTTCAGTACATATTTAGCGACGTCAGCTTTCATTTTGGGCCAATAGTAAATCTCTGAAAGTTTATGGAGTGTTTTGAATGAACCAAGATGGCTTGAGGTGGGTTCATTGTGAAATTGGTGAAGAAGATCTAGTCGTTTTGTTTTAGGAACTACTATTTTCCATTCAACAAGGTTAGATGTAATGTTGTGTTTATTGTGAACATATTTGTGGAGAATTCCATCCTCGATTCGCCAAGAAGGATATTTAATGGGGTCACGTGTGATTTTAATGATCATGTTCCTATACCAAGGACAAAATTCTGTCTCTCCAAACGTTATAGTATTAATATTAACAACAGGGATAGGAGCTCTAGATAATGCATCCGGGACAACATTATATTTCCCTTTCCGATGTTCAATGTCAAAACTGTATTGCGACATTCTAGCCGTCCAACGAGCTAATCTACCTGTTGGCGATTGAAGTTTGTGTAACCACAAAAGAGCATGATGATCAGTGATAATTTTAAAATGTGTTAGTTCAATGTAAGGACGATACTTCTCTATCCCAAACAAGCAGGCTAAGCATTCTTTCTCGGTTATAGAGTAATTCTGTTCAGCGCTAGTTAAGGACCGACTGGCGTAAGCAATGACTTTTTCATTTGAACCTTCCCCTTGCACTAAAATTGCTCCTAAACCAACATCACTAGCATCACACTGAATAATGAACGGTTTAGTGAAATCTGGGCTAGTTAAGATAGGTGCTGAAACTAATAAACCTTTCAGTTCTTGGAACGCAAATTCTGCACGATCATTCCACTTAATGACTTTCTTTTTTTGATGGCCCTTAATGAGTTCTAATATCGGGGATACGATTGTTGAAAAATTTGGAACAAACCTTCTGTACCAGCTGGCCATTCCTAAAAATCTTTTAACCTCCGTGGAAGTTTTAGGAGTAGGAAAAGAAACGATAGCTTCGACTTTAGAAGGATCGGTACGTAAACCATCCCTGTCAACCAAGAAACCTAAATAAGTTAGAGAAGGTCTACAAAATTCACACTTATCGAGGTTTATAGTTAGCCCTGCATCCTTTAAATGATTATAAACTTTGTTTAGGGTGTCCAAGTGTTCAGAAAAAGTTTTTGAAGCGATGATAATATCGTCCATGTATACAAATACGCTATCTAACTCAGGACCAAAAATGTTATCCATTAATCTCTGTAACGTTTGGGGACTATTGTTAAGGCCGAAGGGAAGAACAGTAAATTCAAATAGTCCTCTACTTGGAACTGTAAAAGCGGTCTTCTCACAACTGTTCTTGGAAAGTGGTACCTGCCAAAATGCCTTTTGAAGGTCGATGGAACTTAAAAACCTTGCGTCCTGTAGCCTATCAAGAATACCATTAACATATGGTAAAGGGTAAGCATCCCTTTTGGTAAGTTTATTTAATTGACGACCGTCAAAACAAAATCTTAAGGATCCATCTTTCTTTTTTACCATTACAATCGGAGAATTCCAAGGTGAGAAAGATTTTTGAATCACCCCCAACTCTAACATTGTATCAACCTCTTTATTTACAGCATCCAGCATTACAGGTGACATAGGATAGTATCTCTGCTTAATCGGTTTTGCATCTCCAGTATCTATATTATGGACGACCATATGGGTGCGACCAAGTTTAGGACCACTTATACTATGAAATTTATTAATGACGACTTCCAAATTTCGAATTTGTTCACCAGACAGGTCCTCTTTTGCAAGAATATATTTAAATGAATTATTTAAGCTAGAAACATGGAATTGGTCTGATTTGAAATCTGTGATAATGTTAAACAAATAACAGCTATCAACACCAAGGGTAAGTGGAGCTGAGATAGTGTTCGAAACTAAACAGTTAACAACTCTAGTTACATTATCGATCGTTACAGGTAAATCTACTAACCCTAGGATGGATTGATAGTTCCCATCAGCTGTTTGAAGTTTCATATCAGAATTAGATGTACTAGTCAATGGCAAATTAAATTTATTTAACAAAAATAATCCCTGCTTGCCTATTATTGTCTGGTTAGCACCAGAATCCAGAAGAGCTAACAATGGAATATTCTTAATTTGTACTTTGATAAAGGGTCGATTATCCCTGTGGCAGTGAGAAAACATGGACTGAACTTGAGGGTATTTATAAAAGTGTGCAACAGCCTTCAACCACTCTTTCCACTTTAAAGTTTCAGCCTGCAAAATCTCGGGACTTAAGCGTCGTGGGCTGCAGACGAGGCTTGTCCTTGCGGGTTTTTTTGAACGTTACGAGTACATTTGGGACAATTACTAAAATTGACATTTGGAGTTCCACAAACGTAACAGAAAAATGTACGCTCCTTTTCACATCGATGGTAAG